>MKEJ01062075.1:0-15033 GCA_001753735.1 Embelia ribes
GTTTATAATGTGATGATTGTTATGTCCTAAAATAGAAATGTCTAATTATTTTTGGATATTTCGATTTAAAAATATAGTTAATTATTTATGAACGAAAAAATTACCAGAAAAAAATCAAGTAAGAAATCTTATTTTATATTTCAAATCCTAGCACCAAACTTAGTAGAGGTATAATTGTCCATGAAGTGCAAATTATTTGTATCAATATAATTTTTAATTTCTTTTAAAATTTTATCTCCGATTTCGAACAATTATTCGTACGAAGCAAATATCCAATGCTAACATGAAAGCATACATGGAATAATTTATTATTTACTATTTTTAGATTCACAATTTATCATGCACTGAATTTATTTTCTGTAAATTATATAAAAAGAAACTTAAAATAGATTATCCAAGTAAATTATAGCACTAATCTTAAGCATATATACATCTCTCCATGCTTATATAAACCTTCTCTCTCTTTCGTTCTCACTCCTTCACATTTCTAAAAGCAAAAATGGGGGAGAGAAACGCAGAGAGGGAAGTGCCCGAAATCCCGTTGATCCCAACCGTTGATGGCGGGGAGAGCGAGGGAGTCGATGATGGCAAATCAATATGGGCCGTTAGTATGGAGCTGAGGAAGCAACTGGAGCTAGCTGGACCGTTGATCTTGGTAGGCTTCTTGCAGTACAGTCTTCAGTGGATATCTGTCGTGTTCGTAGGCCATCTCGGGCCACTTTCGCTCTCTAGCGCCACCATGGCCACTTGCTTCGCCGGTGTCACTGGTTACTATTTCATGGTCGGCTCTACTTCCCCTCCATTGACATTTACGTGACGCTGTAATGTAATGGTTGTAGTGGTTTTGTCGTTCTAAATTTATCTTACAAATTTTCCTAAGTTTTGGTTTGTTCGATGTTATATCCAAGGATATAGTGAGAAATTGGAAATGAGGGAGTTTAAGCTAAAAAAATTACATGGGGCTAAAGATACATAATCCAAAATTTTGGTCTAAATTATAATTCATCTAGTTGAATTTTCAAATGTATGGCCAACCTTGGGCTCTATGTCTCACTTTAAATCTCTGTATTTGTTAGAACATTGACACAAGAAATTCTCATTTCATTTTTACGGCTCATTTTCTAAATACTTATTTATTTTATTAAAAGTTCATATTTTAAAATTTGTTCATGCTAATTTTTCTATAAAATTTGTATAAAACTACTAGAATAGTTATAAATATTATAATAATAAATATAAAAAAAGAAATCATTAATCTTAACAAAGTTTTTAAAGATTTCGTGGAAAAAATTATTTTTTTAAACAGAAAAATTGTAAACATTAGATTTTTCTAGCATTTTTAAAATTTTTTCAGAAACAAAGAAAAATTAAAAAAATGACGTGACATATTTATCGTTCAAGATTTCTCAAATGAGAAATTAATTAAGAGAAACCCTCTCTTTAGAAAGTGTGCTGGGAATGCTCATGGCACTTCGGAAGCAGGTAATAATGTTTGGTGGAGTAAAAAAAACTTTTTCTCTCTAAATATTATTGTGCTTTCTTAGAGGTACGTTAGAAGAACTTTGGAATATAAGCTTTAAAAGTTGATTCTATTTTTTTAGTTATCAATTGCGATAAAAATACCATCATAGTACTAATTATGTTCTCCATATGTATCTAATTTTATTTTTTAGAACCACCTTATCACATTGTTCCCAAATACTCTATTGTTTCTTATCACAACTTTAAAATTTTTTTTATCAAAAACTTGATAATATTTGCTCTTCAAAATAACTTTCAAAATCGATTTCGCTTCGAAAAATCTCGAGCGTACATAACACCTAGGGGACCTTAGCTGGTTGTGCAATGTTTGTTGAGATTATGTGTGCGGTTTGCCATCCAAGTATACATCTCAGCATCATATTAGCTAGTGATATTGGCTAAAATAGCTTAAAAATATTCAATATTTTTCTATTTTATGCGTGCTCCATTTAACTTTTCTACCCACTAAATAAACTATTTTAGGCAATATCACTTTTTTGTGTCTTATATTAAATTTACAAATTATAGTCGATAACCATATATTTTAACAATCAGTCACATTAAATTTATAAATAATAAAATAGAAATTTAGTTATAATTAATTTTTTAATATTTTATTTAGTAAAAAAGATTTATGTTAAATTAATACAAAAAAGTTCAGAGGGGAAACAAAGTAAGAAAGAAAATATTTAAATGGAAAATAGCCCAATGGTAAAAACATTTCAGAGAAAAAAAATAAGTCCATCAATTAATTATTTTATCATCATGGAATAATACTTGTTCCACTTGCTGTGCTCTGCTAGGATTTCACTATCAATTCAATTAATAATTTCAATATGTTTTACAACTTGAGCAAAATTTTAGTGCCCTCTTTATGATCTCATCTAGTGACCAACTTTTAGTCACTAAACCGGATGAATTTTAAAATTGCCGGCTGCTTGCTTATCTCCGAAGGTCCCAATTTAATTTTGTTAGTAACAATAATATTTTAATGAATCAATAAAATCCGAACAGTCATACGATAAAAGTTTTGCCCAAGTTTGGCTCCATTCTAAATGGGCTAAGCTCGAGCTCGATTTTGAACTCGATAGTATTAACAAATCGAGATTGAGCATAACGTAGCTCAACTCATTAGATTATGAGCAGTTCGAAATAAGTATAACATATGATATTATAGATATATATATGATGCATATTTTATATGTTTGCCCCCACTAACTAGCAGTATCAATATTTCATCATAAATATGTTCAATATTTCGGAATTCAAAATCTACTCCCAAACTATCGAATTACCATGCCAATTATCACTTTCGGTATTTAATGTGCTGTGTGCGAATTTTGCATAGAGGTAGATGGAAATCAAAAAGGAAAATTAAAGACAGTGCTCAAAAGTAACATAAGATCGGCTAAAAATCAAGCGATTAGCGAGTTTTCTAAGCTCGGCTCGATAAAAATTTAGCTATAGCCAAGCTCGAGCTAAGATTTTTTGTAGATTGAACCGAGCTCGAGCATCCTAAAGCTAGAATCATGGCCACTCTTACTTCGTCTAAATTTTCAGCAGTGTAATTTGGAAGGATGAGACAACACAATCTTCCCATCAACGTTGGTTTGTCTCACAAATTGCCCCCTGAACATTAGAATCCTGTCCAAATCGCCCCACTGCTAGAAACAGACATGATAATGATCACAAGAACTTTGTCCTTTTTGTCCCTCCGAATACAAACACTTCTAATGTTAATGTAATAATTAAGAGTAA
Source organism: Embelia ribes (assembly GCA_001753735.1). Lineage (NCBI taxonomy): Eukaryota > Viridiplantae > Streptophyta > Magnoliopsida > Ericales > Primulaceae > Embelia > Embelia ribes. The sequence goes on from MKEJ01062075.1 coordinate 3,280, forward strand.
TAAAATAAATACAGAAAACCATTCACTGAAAATTTGAAATAGTAGAGACACCTATGTGATCTGAACCAGTACATTTATCTTTTTATTCTTCAAAATAGAATCATCACATAAGATCTAATTACATATTTGACGATATAGTGTCAGTACATAATTGTCGGTACTTTTCTATCTTTTAACTTTCAGCTCGGGATGGCAAGTACACTTGATACATTTTTGGGACAAGCATATGGAGCAAAACAATATCACATGTTGGGTATACATATGCAAAGAGCTATGCTGGTGCTCATGCTAACTAGCATTCCCATAGCCTTTCTCTGGAACTTCACTGAACAAATCTTCATACAATGTGGACAAGACCCCGAAATTTCTACTCAAGCTGGTGTATACGCGAGGTGGTTAATTCCGAGTATATTTCCATATGCCCTCCTTCAGTGTGAGGTCAGGTTCTTGCAGGCTCAAAATAACGTCAAGCCATTGATCGTGGCCACTGTACTGACGACTCTGATTCATGTCCCCGTTGCTTGGGCTCTTGTTTTCGGAATTAGTTTTGGAAACAAAGGGGCTGCCCTTTCTACTTCCATTTCTCTTTGGGTTAACGTTGTCTTGTTGGATATTTACATTCGCTTTGCTGATGCATGTAGAAAAACATGGGCAGGGTTTTCAAAGGAAGGGACGAAAGATTTGTTCGGTTTTCTCTCATTGGCTATTCCTTCTGCTTTCATGATTTGGTAAGTATCAATCATTTCTTAAAAACACAAAAATAATACTGTTAAATTTTTTTTTATCTTAGACAATCTTCATGCAAATATCGTGCTCGTTGTGTTTATAATTAGTTATATGTGTGTATTGAATCAGCTTGGAGTACTGGGCGTACGAGTTTTTAGTCCTGATGTCTGGTCTTTTACCAAATCCAAAGCTTCAAACATCCATGATGTCAATCAGGTTTGCGGTAGTTAGTTATTCCGTCCCTATTTTGTTGCTGTACTCGACCAGAAATACATTTAGCAAATTAGGCCGAGGGTGCATCTAGTTATATATATACAAGGACAGTCCGGTAAGTTACTGCATTGCGGTGACTTGGGAAGGTATGATATCTGCAATCCGCAAGCTTACCCAGTTAACTTGGTTTCCAAAGAGATCGTTTTGGGATACGAACGCTTGATTTTCAGGTCGCAATGTGACCTTAACCTATAAAAATATCAAGTTAGGACTTTAAACACCGTCAATATCAATTGTAGGAGAAATAGAAAAGTTGCTTGTATTTTCCTTCTCATTTACATTGAATTAACACTAGTAAAAGATGAATCTTTTGAAAATGCTCTTGTTTTTTGTTTTATTGTCATTTGCAAATCTGTGTAAAAATGTTACCAAACTCAACTACATGAGCTTTTGTCGGCTCCCAAAATTGGGATATTAACATTTTGAAAGCCTTAACCAAGCACCAAAATTACCTAGTAGGAAGAGAATTTTTTATGCATTCTTTCTATGCGATTTCCTACTATGATACATATGATTGTAATATCATTCAACTCTGTGCAGCTACGATACGTGTTCACTGGTCTTCCGAATCCCATATGGTTTTAGCAGCGCTGTCAGGTACTTCATTAATGATAATATTATTAAGCCTACGGAAACCCAACAAATTCCAACATAAAAACACAAGAAAGTGATGTGCCAGTACTGCATTAGACGTAACAAAATTTGACTTTTTACACATAAGTTTATGTAATGAGTTTCTTGGTGGTTTTGAAGCACAAGAGTTTCGAACGAACTTGGAGCAGGACAACCACGAATCGCACGGCTCTCAGTACAGGTTGGCTTATGCCTTGCGGCTGCACAAGGCCTCTTTGTAAACTTGGCTTTGCTTCTGTCGCACAACGTGTGGGGATACGTATATACCAATGACATGGAAGTTGTCAAGTTTGTCGCTTCCGTTATTCCAGTGCTTGTGATTTCGAATTTCATGGATGGAATGCAAGCAGTATTCTCGGGTTGGTTCCTCTTCCATTTTCTCCTGATTCTGTTTGTTTTGCGATGGTTTTGATTTCTCAAGTGATTATGTATGTAACTAAAGGTACTGCAAGAGGATGTGGGTGGCAAAAAATGGGGGCATATGTGAATCTCGGGGCTTATTACCTCGTCGGAATTCCTCTCGCAATCATCTTAGCTTTCGTCTTTCACTTTGGAGGCAAGGTAAGACTGAACAAGCATGTTTCGAAAACTGCTTTCCATTTTCTTGAATCTAATATCCTGCTTGTAGGAAGTTGCAAAAAATAGTCTTTTTGAACCAGAGAAAAGATGCATCCGAATAATGATACATTTGAACTAGCGGAAACGAGGAAATCCACACGAAAAAATTGAGACGATAATGGAACATTATGATGGCAGATGAAAACGTGTTTTGTCATTCTAGTCTTAGGCGATGTGCTACTATCTCATCTAAAAGTTAAACTGTTCAAGAGAGACGTTCTTTTTCAGGGTTTATGGATGGGAATAATCGGCGGGAGTGGAACACAAACATTGCTTCTTTTGGTTCTCACCATTTACACGGACTGGGAGCATCAAGTAAAAGAATTTAAATTTTCTCGCTTAATATTTTGTAATTACACGAAGACAATTTCAATGACTGGACTTTGGTTCTAACCATTTTGCAGGCAAGAAAAGCTAAACAGCGAGTGCAGGCGTCTAACTTTCCATCGGAAATTAGTTTAGCGGATTCCCATCTTTCTTGCGAAAAAGTATGAAAAGAAGGCGCGAGCACGTTTACAAAGATTCCGCCGCCGATGCATTGATAGAGTAGGATGAAGCTGTATAATTTCCTCTGCCAATTGTGTACTCAAACTGTGAAATATACATAGTTCATGATTTTTGTATGTATATCATTGCATTGGGATTATTAAAATGGCAACTACTCGCGGTGAAATTTAAACTTTCATGAATGCACAAGGCAATTTTTGACCTCTTAATATTTGTTAACTCATATATTGAGTTGTATATTTAGTTGTAATGTTATGTACTTATATATATCTGTAGTTAGGTCCTCGTACAGATTATACATGTGAGAGCTGTAACTCATTCTCATCAATGAAATCGTTCTACTTATGGGAAGTTTAAATCCCTCTCCTTTTGTTAAATTCTACATGGTATCAGAGTCTAAATTCAATTACGATATAATTATTGATTATTATTTTATCTGTCCGATCGAAGGACTTGTTAATAAATTTTCACTAATACAGTTGTTGGACTTGTTCAATCCAAAAATGAGGGGAGTGTTAAATTTCCAATGTCAAATAAATGTAACTAATTCATGCTATGTAATGTGCTTCTTTCCTTACTATTAATAAATTCTTTTAGTAGTAAGTGATGAACTATTATTTAATATTTATATAATGTGTTACTCTTAATCTCTCGCGATGTTATCTTTCATGAAAATATTTTTCCTTTTCGCCGGACGCATGCATTAAACAACCCACACACTATAGTTTCTCGTTCTGAGTTCAATACAGATTTTTTTGAGCCTCACCTATCCACCGTTGCCCTGGCCCATTACCCTGTACCGCTGCTTGCCCTCTATGTCTTTTAGACTATGATTATCCTACCTTAGCTCCTGATCCCCGTACTCTCACTGTGGCTCCGACTCTGTCCGTTAGAAAAGATATAGGAAAATCATACTTCTATATTGGTCAATTTACTCCCAGCGAATAAACCTATAGGTTGATGTCAAGTCATGGAGTTTGAACTTAGAGTTCTATGTATACTATTGATTGCCGTTGTTTGTCATTGGGAACTTCATACAACACCTTTTTAGAGTGATAGGTAATAGGAATTTAGAAGGTATTTTAATTAAAACTAATGTAACTTTATAATGAGATTTTAATTTTTATATCTTATTTTTACAATCATTAAAATTATACTCTTTAATGTGAACTCAAAATCACTTGTAAATGATTGAAATGTGTGAAATTGCCAACATGTTATTTATTTTGGTGTAAGTTTTTTATGATGTTTAATGTCTATATTTTTTCTTATTTTGAATATTGTAGTATTTTAAATATGAGAAAAAATTATAAAATATATTAAATATATCGCTTTATTAAACTTTGGGGCTACGATTAACTATTTTTCAAACTATAAGAGTTGTTAGTATTGTCAAAAAAACTATAAGGACAAAAACATTTTACTATTGAAAATATAGATACCATTGTTGTAATTATCCTAGCAACTTTAAAAGAATGTATATTGGTTAAGTAGGGATATCTATGTTTTGTGAAATATATTACTATTATTTTTTTGATATAAATTATTAATTAAAATAGTTATAATTTGTAATAATAAAATTATTATTCTAAAATTGTAAAATAGAATAAATTTGAGAGCCATATATAGGTCTATATTTCATCGGGACAAAGTAAAGCTAGATATATATATATATACTTACACATACAGATCGGAAGAGTCCCGGCTTACGGATACGCGTGGAAGACTTGAGTCTCGCTCGCTACTCTCTCTCTCTCTCTCTCTCTCTCAATCTCTCTGTGCACCGCCTGACTGCGCCGCCACATAATTCCTTTCTCTCCCAAATCTCTCTCTCTCTCTTTTCCTCCTGATGCTTCAATGAATGGGGTGCCTAATCTCACACCTCGCCGCCAAGTTCGCCTTCTTCCCCCCAACTCCGGCCACCTACGCCGTCAAAAAGTCCGCCTCCGGCAGGCTCACCGCCGTATCCACGGCGGCGCCGGAGCCGGCCCCCATCGGCGACGAAGGATCACTCGACGTGCTATCGATCGATACGAAGAGGGGGAACAAGATTATAGCTTTCTATTTGAGAAACCCTAGGGCTAGGTTAACGGTGTTGTACTCTCATGGCAATGCGGCTGACCTGGGCCAGCTTTATGATCTCTTTGTTCAGCTCAAGGCTAATCTCAGGGTTAATCTCATTGGGTATTGTTCTGTTTTCAATCTTTCGAACTCTGTCTTTGATTTTTCGATTTCAGTTTTCGGTTTTTCAGACAGTTTAGTTTGGGAAAATGGGGCAAATTTTGAGAAGATGTTGGATATGGGTATGGTTAATATTGTACATTTACTTATTTTGGGACGTAGATTTGTTTTATTCATGCTCTGTTTTCGATTTTTCAAGTTATGTTTTCGGTTTTTCAAATAGTTTAGTTTGAGAATAGTTGATATTTTAGAAATGTGCAAGGTCAATCTCGTAAATTTAGTAATTTTGGGGAATAGAATTGCTTTATTCAACTCAAAGCTAAATCTCTGGGTCAATTTCATTGGTTATTGCTCTGTTTTGAGTTTTTTGAGCTTTGTTTTCGGTTTTTTGGATAGTTTAGTTTCAGAAAATGGGGTAATTAGGGATATCGGGCATGATTTTGGTATGTTGTATTTTCTATTAGTTATGCCCTGTTTTCAACTTTTAAAAATTAGAGAATTTTGAAAAGATCTGGGCCAACTCTATGATCGGTTTGTTCGGTTCCAGGCTATTTAATCGCATCGGGTATTGATCTGTTTTAAGTTTTCGAGCTTTGTTTTCGATTTTTGAGATAGTTTAGTTGGAAAATGGGGGAAATTGAGAAGATATTACTAATTTGGACATGGGGTTAGGTCAATCTGGTGTATTAACTACTTTTGGGGCTTAGATTAATTAGGTCTCCCTTGTTCCAACTTCCCGGTTTTTAAATAAAAGCTAGTGTTTTGTAAAACTAGAAAGTTGACAAGATGATATAATATCAATTGGTCCTTTATTTACAATTTTTGAATAAAATCTAGGTTTTTGTAAAACTGGAAAATTGACAAGATGATATAATAGCTATGGGTTTGGGAACACTCGTAAATTTTGGTAATTTTTGGGTTGATTTCACCGTAGGGTGTAAATCTTTAAGCTCTTTGATCTCTTTGTCGGCTCAAGTTTAATCTCTGGGTTAATCTCATTGGTAATGCTCTGTTTTTTTATTTTTTCGAGCTTTGTTTTCGTTTTTTCAAATGGCTTAGTTTGAGAAAATGGAGGCAATTTGAGAAGAAGTTAGATATGGGTAAGGTCAATCGCACATATTTGGTATGTTCTTTTTTCAATTTTTCGAGCTCCGTTCTTCATATTCAGATTGGTTAATTTGAGTAAATGGGGAAATTCGAGAAGCTATTGGCATGGAATAAGGTCAATCTCGTAAATTTAGTATGTTTGGGGCATAGATTTTGGTATGTTCTGTTTTCGAAAAGTTGTACTCTTTTTTTTTTATATATATATATTTTAAATTAGATTAATTTGAGAAGATATTTATTTTAGTGATAAGTTATGGCCAATCTTGTATATTCGTTGGTTTTGGCGCTGATTTTAGTGTAGAGTGTATAATTTTAAGCTCTGTGATCTGTTTGTCCGGCTCTAGGCTTAATTTTATGTGTTAATGTTTTCTATTTTTGAAGCTCTGTTTTTGCTAATTTTTCAAAATAATAATTTTGTTTTAGAAACTAGGGAAACTTGAGGCTTGACCTGGGTTTTGACCCATGCCCTCTTTGTTCAGCTCAAATCTAATTTCAGGATTAATGTTGTCGATTAATGGTCTGTTTCCAATTTTTAATCTTTGTTTTCCATTTTTCAAAACTATTTTGGAAAAAAATTGGTATTGGGAATAAATTTGACATGGGTCATGATGAATCTCTATTTTCTAAGATTTTGGAAAAATATTGAAGTGTATGATAGAGATTTGAAGGCAGTAGGGCTTGTGTATACTCTGCATTAATTTATTTTTTTGAATTTGATTTGGAAAAGATTGGTGGATCATAGTCAACATTTAGGATTAATAGTGTTCCTAGCCTCTACCTGCCTAATTTGATCTCTTTTCTTTCTTTTTATAGGTTTCTAATTAATGTTTTTTCTCCTTGATTATTTTATTTTTTACATTAAGGCCTTGTTTTTCTTTTTTGTTATTTCCTTATTTATGTAGCTTGTGGTTTAGAAAGATTAGTTTCCAACTTGTGATTTATTTTGCATTTTTTAATATTATTTTAGCTTATGGTTACTATTAAAAGATCTGTGAATTTGATGTTTAATTTATTGCTTCTTGTTAATCGTTAAAATTCATTATTCTAACTGGCTATTTCAGGGTTGATATCAATGTATATGTGTTTCCTTTGTTTTTTAGATTTAGCAAGTTTCTAAATTATTTGGAAAGAGATAGTAACAGGGACGTGGCCAAACTCATAAAAGCTCAGTCTTTCCTCACTATTTTTGTCAAAGATTTAAAGTGAATTATTGAAAAGCCTAGTAGCTATTTTGGTTTATCTTTTCTATGCATCTAGGTATCAAGGTAGATACTCTTTGTGTATATTTTTATACTTAATAATAATAATTTGGGTAATGCCTTCCAACTTAGAGGCGGAACCAACAATCGAAAATGTGCAAGGCCGAACGCAATAGAAATTATTGTGGGGAACTAAAATGTTATTATGGGGGGTTAAAGCTACGTATAGAATTTATTTGAAGTATAACACAATTACTTTGAAATTTTAGCTCCCGTGGCAAACATTTGGTTCCATCCTTTGTCCAACCATGTTATTGTCTATATGTTTTGATGACCCTTTTTATCCGCAATGCTACAATCATGTTATTTTTTAGGGTTCCATTTTCATTGTACTTCTTAAAGTGCATGTATATTTATTTGTTTTATCTATTTATGTCGCATGCGACTTGGGACCTTGTGGGTTTGCGGTGTTGGTTTCATCTTGAGAATTATTTTTTGGAAATTCTTCTCTACTTTCTCTTCATATGAGTGCATAAAAATGTGGCTTGGGTCTATGTTTTTTTTTTTTTTTTACTTTATCTATGAATTTATTATTGCTCATTACCCTTTATTTAAAATACTAGCCTAGCTATCAAATCCAACAATAAAGTAAGTGAAATAAGATTCTATTGATTTTTGTTCTATTAGCTGTCTCTTTAGTCTCTGCATATGCACAAGGCCCCCCCCAATCTTGTACTTAATTTCAGTACTTATGTACAGAAACTTTTGTTTATTATATATGTTTGTGCAACAGTATTTCTGTTCCAGATTTGACAATTGACCAATAGGCCCTTTAACATTTCATCAGAAAATGTGTTTTTTATGTGCTCAAACGTCAAAGAGGTTTTCTTGGCGTCATTGTTCATCAATGTGAGTGTTAGCATGCAAATTTCACTACCTTACGGCTCAAATTTCCGGTTTGGGTCTCAAGTGATGCAGCCGATGAACCCGACGGGTCAGACTGCTTGGGTTGGATACTTTTTGTAGTTAGAAGGCGGTCAACATGTCACCTATTGTCTCTCATTAGACTTGTAAATCCGTTACTCTCTTCCAAATCTCTCCCTCTACTTCATTTTACCATGGCTGAGAATACGACTATCAATAACAGGAAGAAACTAGAATTTAAGTTTCAAATGGTTTAATCTTGGAAGCAACCTGCTAGCTACCGATAGTGCTATTCAGTGGAGGGGATTTTGGCATGTTGCTCCTTCGGCCTTTGGAAAGGAGAGGGCAGAGAAGAAAACGTTCTTCGTGCAAGTCGTTATGCATCTCGGTTAAAACCTGATCTCGAGTCAATCTGTTTCGTGGATGAGTTGAGCTAGAGTTTGACGTCAGGATCGTTCGGTGAATAGGTCTTGTTTTCGTGTTCAGGACATGAGCTCATATGCGGTTTTAGGAGCTTTGGCTTGACCCTTATTCATTTGGCCAAAAACCTGTGCAAGGATTAAACCTTAGTTTTCATTTAATAAATAACCTATGGTTTGGCTTAGCAAAAGTCTGATTTGTTCATTACTTCGTTTAGCCCTTGTGCCTGAAAGTTGTCTATGAAGCTTAGTACTTGAAACTTCTTATGTTTCTCTCCCATCTCTGAACCTTCTCTTTTGTTTCTTGGAGTAACTAAAATCATCTCAAAATTTGATTTTCCGTGTTCTCATTCCAGAAAAATGTGTCAGATTTATTTTTTTCGCGTTAGGCAAGGTTTTTATTGGTTTTATGCCAATGATTTGACAGCTCATTCATTACTCAAATAAGTTCATTTTTAAAGACCCGTGTCAATTTTGACTTGCAGGTATGACTATTCTGGCTATGGAGCCTCTACAGGCAAGGTTAGTTATATTATAGTCCTATTAGGCATCTTGATTTTTTATTTTTGAGTAGTTTTTACAGGAAATCACTACACAGGAACCGTGTTCCGGGGTAGGTTGGAAAAACAGTTTTTAGAAAATTGTCTTCTGAGCACTCAAATTTTGAAAGTCACAAAAGATGTTTCCGTTGGTTCCATTTTGTTGATACACAAATCAAACTAACATGATACAATGGAGTTTACAATTCCAAAATTAGAGAAAATAAGAACCGACAATAGAAACTGATGAAACTGTTGAGCATCTCTTTTCAAAAACTCATGGTTGACGTAAGATAGTTTGACTTTTTTCTTACCTTTTTTTTCCCAGCCTAGTGAACGTAATACGTATGCTGACATAGAGGCAGTATATGAGTGTCTTCAAACAGAATACGGAATAAGCCAGGAGGATTTGATTCTATATGGACAGTCAGTCGGAAGCGGGCCCACATTGCACTTGGCGGCTAAGTTGCCAAGATTGAGAGGCGTTGTTCTTCATAGTGCCATTCTTTCTGGCCTTCGTGTGGTTTGCCATGTAAATTTCACATTTTGCTGTGACATTTACAAGGTGAGCGGAACTCCTTTTTCTTTGTTCTTTTGCATTGTTAATATAAATTTTGTACTTCTGCTCGAGGTTTATATGCTATCAACAATTGAAAGAAGCACGGATTGAAAGTTGTATGTGGATATACACTATGAGATTAACCAGAAAGTTAACAAGCAAGTGTGAATGTTCGACTAATCAGATCAAATTCTAGTCAATTTTGGGAGAATATTTTCCTTTTCTTCTTCATAGGCATATATTTTGTTCATGTTATCTTCTGTATGCTGTATAGTTTTTTCTGACAATATATTACAAGAGGATAATAGTAGGTGTAAGTCGAGTCCTAGGACTGCTCCTGTTATATTTACGGGGTAACCTTTATTTCCTTTGAGTAGAAAAATGTGACCATATTCCAAATAGTCCCTATTCTCATGGAATATGAACCCCTTCTAAAGAAGAAATTTTATTACATGCGAATAGGATCTTTTCGAAATGTGATATAAGTGATTTTTTGCTCCATTTATATTTAATCATGGTTCACTTGTTAAGCTTGTTTCCTATGGTTGCACAAATTATTTGAATAACCATGGAAACCTGTGTATTTTATAAACTACCTTCAATTTGCTTCGCCTTATAATTTTTCGTGCCTGCACTTTTATCTCCCATTTGGACTCTGAAGTTCTCCATCCTTTTGCTGGTCAAATCAAGTATTGAAATCATATCGTCGATGTAGAGGTTAAATCATGCAAAGGCTGTGGGACTAGATTTCATGTTTGTTATTATGATATGATCAGTAAGCTTTTTATGTTCATGCTACATTTAAGTTCACTTTTATGGGCTGCTGAGTTTCATTGGTTTCACTAATGCAGAATGTAAAGAAAATTCGGAAGGTGAAGAGCCCTGTGCTTGTGATACATGTAAGTATTTTTTCGATATGTATGAACTTTGATTATTCTGTATCTTCATTAGCTTTGCTTTCATGTCTAGAATTTGATTTTAACTTATTGCTGCATCGTTGAAATTTTGGCTCTGTCCCGGAGTCTGTTGATTACTTTCATGACGGCAAGAGCCGTAAGACCATTTTTTCGTCTTTAATCTGTCTGTTAAGAGTTGTTATGGCTTCCGTAAGTGTCTTACCTTCATGTCAATAATCAAACCAATAAATAAAACACAAAGTGCACAACAGCCCATCTTAAAATAAATTGTCGCAAGAGGCCGAAAAAGTGTATTTACAGTTTACAAGTGTGGAGACGTGGGTGTGATTAGATTTCACCTTTGTTCAGACTATACAAAAAATACTCTTATGCATCTGTTGATATTGGCGGAACCAGTTGGTGGGTAAGGGGTAGGCCATGGGCCCCATGGCCTCGGAAAATTGTGGAATACATCCATATAATTTGGAAATTTTTTGATAGGCCCGCTAGCGCCCTCCCCAGAAAATCCCTTGAAAAAATACTAATTTCTAGAAAATGAATAATTGAACTTGGCCATGGGTCCGCTGCTGTTTTTTGACCATCACCTCGTCAAAAAGTTTAAAGTTGTACAAAGAAAGTAAATCCCACACCATGTGATAATGTTATTACTTAATGGGGTAATATGTTCATTAATTATAGACTTGTATCTTCTAATCAACATTTTCCATTTATTCTATTAAGCAGTTGTAATTTTGTATTTTTGATAATGTAATTTCATAGGACAAAATCATATCTATTTCGTAACTTTATTTGCAGGGTACTGAAGACGATGTTGTAAATTATTTACACGGTGATGGATTGTGGAAACTGGCTCATGACGCCTACGAACCCCTATGGATTAAAGGAGGTGGCCACTGCAACTTGGAGTTGTACCCGGATTATATACGCCACCTGTGCAAATTTATCCACGAAATGGAGAACATCACGACCAAAATCCGCCTACAAAAAATACGACAACTACAAAAGAGATCTAGTTCCGGTTCAAACAGATGGTGTTTTAGGAACAAAATTCCGAGACTCAAATGCTCAAAAGTTTTTCGACTAAGTTGCTTGAAAATCCCGAAATGCACGGGTTGTTTAACACTTAGCTGCGTGAGATGTCCAAGATGCCCT
>MKEJ01062080.1:0-24274 GCA_001753735.1 Embelia ribes
TTATTTCTTTTAATGAAAAGAGTTGTATCAAGAGCTCTTAGTTTAAAACCATTCCTTCCAAAATAAATTTACTAAACCGCTCTTTTAATGAAAGTTTCCTATGACTACACCATATTCATCTATTTTGTACCAATAACTAAATAATATTTTGGAGGAGGAATTAATGACCAAACATTATTTCTTTCAAATTGATTTAGTTCCTTTTACATAGCCACAATCCTACTTTCATCATTTTTGGCTTCACTGAAATTTTTAGAATCTAGTTGAGATAAGAATGCAAAATGATTTACTAGATTATTTATAGAAGAGTGAGTTCTTACCCCTTCACCTGTATTACCTATAATAAAGTCTTGTGGATGATGTGTGGCGTCTCAATATTCCTTTGGAATATCATCATGACTACTGGGAGGAGTTTGAAAATCTTTTTGTCCTTGCTCAATTGAAACTTCTTCTTTGAACTGATCAACTTGGGAACTTTATTTTTGAAAAATATTTTCCACTACATCATCATCATCATCATTAGTAATACGAGAAATCACATGAATATTTTCATCAAATGCAACATGAACATATTTCTCAACAAGTAAAGTTCTTTTATTAAAAACCTTATTTGTCTTGCTATTTAAGGAATATCCTACGAATATGGCTTTATCAGATTTAATATCAAATTTTTTCAGGATTATCCTTACCATTATTCAAAGCATAACATCTATAGCCAAAAGCTCATAAATGACTTATATTTAGCTTTCGTTCATTCAATAGCTCATATGGTGTTTTCTTTAGTATTGGCCTAATCATAACCCGATTCATTACATAACAAGCAATATTAATTACTTCAGTCCAAAAACATTTAGGTAAACTGTTTTTATAAAGTAAAGTGCGAGTCATTTCTTCTAAAGAACGATTTTTTCTTTCAACCAACCTATTTAGTTGGGGAGTTCTGGGGGCAGAAAAGTTGTGATCAATACCATTTATATTACAAAATAGGTTGAAAGAAGTGTTTTCAAATTTTTTTCCATGGTCTGATTGAATACTTTTAATTTTAAGGCTCTTTTTATTTTGAAGATTTCTACAAAGTCTCGTAAATTCATCGAATGCCTCATTTTTGTTAAAAATAAAAATTACCCAAGTATATCTACTGAAATCATGTACTAATACTAAACAGTATGATCTTCCTTTAATATTAATAGTTCTTTAAGGTACAAATAAATCCATATGTATTAGTTCATATCATCTTTAGTAAATCTACATTTTTGGCGTGGAAAAAGATTTTATTTTGTTTACCTAATTGATAAATATGACACAATTTATCCTTTATGTAATCATTCTTAGGTGGACTAATTACTAAATCTTTTTTAGTAAGTTTTGAGATAAGATCAATATGAACAAGAGTTAGTCTACGATGTCAAAGCCAACTATTATCACTTACAGTAGCAAGACATGTAGTACTCGAGTTTTTAGTATTGGAGAAATCTAGCATGTAGTCATTTTCTAGACTTTTTCAAATAAAAATATTTTTGACTCATCTTGGCTAGTAATGGAGTTGTGAGTTTTATCAAAAATAACTTTAAACTCTTTGTCATAAGCGGACTAATACTAAGAAAGTTATAATTAAGTCCTTTTACAAATAATATATTTTCAACACATAGGTCAGGGGGCATACCAATACTTCCAATACTGAAAATTTTGCCTTTACCGTTGTTTCCAAATGTGACACTTCCTTTATTCTTTAGTTCAAGAGTTGCGAATTTTGACATATCTCCTATCATATGTCTTGAACGTCCACTATCGAGGGACCACTTATCACCATTTATTTTTACTTTAAATAAACCTACAAAATATGAACAGAAGTATAATACCCTATGTCATTTTGGATCCTTGAGTATTAGAGATTTCAGGGTCTTTGACAACCCATTTCAAATTTATAGAACTTATTCTATACCTATAAGGACATCTTTAAGATATGTGTCCATACCTATTGTTGTGCATATATCGTGTATGTATAGGAGGATAAGATACTTTTGTAAAGGCATTTTCATATCTCTTGAATGCTTTTGAAGACCTCTATAACCTAGGCTAGTTTTATCGTAAAAATCTCTTTGCTAACCCAAAATTCTATCAAGCGTTTCTTTTCTTTTTGTAAATTTTGACAAAGTAAGATTTACATCCTCAACTTTTATTTTCCAGAGTTTGTTTTCATTCAATAAATTTTCTTTTTCTCTTGTAAGGATGTCAATCTTATTTTACAAAGATTCATCTAAGGCAGTATCAATCTGACTGACCATTTTTTTTTCAAAGTCTTATGAGCCTTTATAAGTTTTAAAAACTCGTTATACAATGCTTTAAAGGTATCTTTAATTTCATTGCTATGAATCATAAATTCATAGGGGGGAAAGATAATACCTCGTCGGATTTATCATTGATGCCTATTAGACAGAAGTTGGCAACTTCTTGCTCTTCGTTAGAGTTTGATTCCTCGTCACTACTTCCCCATGCGACAACCATTGCGTTATTCTTCTTTTGATATTTTTTCTGTCTTTCTTTCTTTCTTCAATTTTTGTGGGACAATCTACCATGATATGGTCTGGCATGATATGGCCTAGCTTATTACAGTTGCAGCATTTGATGCAGCTTTTGCTTGTTTCGCCTTTACCCATATTTTGAAAGCGTCTTCCTCATTTCTTTTTGAATTTCAAGAACTTGCTGAATTTTTTGGCAAGGAGAGTCATTTCATCTTCACTTGATTCCTCATCACTTTCTTTTAGTGAGGTGTTTTTTAAGGTGATTCCTCGTTCCTTTTTCTTCTTTGTTTTCCCTCTTCATTTTTCAACCCTTCAAGGTTGATTTCGTAGGTGGCTAAAGAATGTATGTCTCAAAGTCTTATGCCTCAATGAGTGCAGTGACTTTGGGGAGCCAGCTGCGACGTAGATTGCATAATACTTTCATGCACATTTCTTTGTTAGAATATTCATTTCCTAGACATTTTAAAAAATTAATAATCTTAACAAATCTTTCATGTTTGAGGGGAATAGTTTTGTTTTTTAGCATATGAAACATTTCATATTGATGGGATAGTATGCTTCTTTTGGATTCTTTTATAAGACTAGTCCCCTCGTGCATGGTTTCAAGCCTATCCTAAATTTCCTTTGCCATTTGACAAGAAGAAATGTTGTTGAACTCTTTTTAAGAAAAAATACATATTAAAGAGTTCATGACTTTGCAATTTTGGGAATAGGACTTGGCCTTTGTATCATCCATGTTTCAATTTCAACTATGGAACCATTTTTCTTAAAAAAAATATACCCCTTTTTAATAACTTTCCATTCCTCCATATCCCTTTAACATAGAAAATTTTCCATATGCTTTTTTTCAATAGGCATAATTTGATCCGTCAAAAAATGGAGGTTTGAAAATAGAGTTTTTTTCTTGAACAAAAGTAGGTATCATGTTTGTTATGGATTTTTGCTCAAAAACTGTTAAGTTTTAAAAATAAGAGACTTTACTCCGATACCGCTTGTTATCCCTTAAGCAAACAATATGGGAGGTGAATTGTTTTTTTAAAGAAATTATAAAAAATTAAAACACGAATGAATATAATATACCCAATAAATAAAAGTAAAAGATAAGGGAAGAAATTGTAAATAAAGTTTTATAGTGGTTCGGCCAAATATCAGTTGATCCCCTACGTCCACCCTCCCAAGCATTTCTTTAGGTTTCATTTACTCAAAATTGTTTACACCAAATGCTTGCTCTTCAAATGCTAGCCTTTCTCTACTTTATACAACCCCTCAAGTTATAATACAATACTTCAAAATGAATACCACTTTGAGCTATTTATCAAGAGCTAAGAAAGCCTATGAGCATATAATTGGAAGTGAAAGTACAAGGCTTTTGAAGCTAAAGTATGAAAGCAAATAAGAGAGAGAAGTAGATAGATGATTGTTGCTTTTAATAATAAAAAACTCTCTTCATCATTCTCTATTTATAGTGTTTGAGCTTGGTGCAAGTTAAGGCAGTTCAATCTCGAATGATGGCAAAAACCAAAATCCTTGATATTCAGCATACGTTCGTCGGCTGTTGAAGGGCTGACCATCGGCTGTCACGCGTCCGTCGGCTGTCAACCTCTAAACCGTCGGCAGACGGTTTGATCGTCGGATGTTAGGCTCCTGACAATCAACTGTTGGCTTATGTTTTCTATTTTTGAGCTCGATTTTGTTCCAATTTCCTTCTTCAAGCTAATTTGAAACTTTACACAACTTTGAAAGATAATTAACATATCAAATGAGAATTAATAAAATTAATTATCTATTTTAGTTATCATTAAAATATATATTTGAACAAATTTATAGGAAAACAAAAAAGATGAAGTTTATTTAAGTTGGAGAATTATATAAAAAGTTGTCATTCAACAATTTTCGATATATTCTTAGCAAGTATCCATATAATTATTGATACATTTTCCATAAATTAATAAGTTTTAAATAATAAACTTATCATATTAGAATTTCGTCAAACCTAAACTTCTTAAAAAATTAAACATATTAAAATTAAATTATTTCATGTGGAATTATTAACATAATAGAATTACTCTAAGTGTAATTAAATATAAATTGATTAAAAATAATACAAAATTAAAAATAATTAATTTTTTGTCCAATGTTTCTAAAAACAATTAACTCCTTTGTCTCATGGGTAGGAAATTTTTTATTAAATTTATTCATCTCCTACTCTTAAAAAAAGTCATTATAAAATAAATATAAAACTAAAAAAAATGCAAAAAAAAATAAAAAATGAAAATAACATCATGAAAAATTGAAATTAACAATTTAAAAATAAAATATTTTGCATACAACCTACACTAACTTCATACTAGTTTATTAAGACTATGGACTTTGCTAAGTGGTAAACACGATGTAACCCAATCTGACATAAGTCGAAAATTCGGTTTGTGTGTTTTACTTTCAACTTGTTATTGTTCTTTCCTTGATCAAGAATCATGCACATGATTTAACCATGTGGACATCTGTAAACTCTCGACACATAATAAACAGTATGTGTATCGTATTTCAAATGCATTCCGCCTTTCATTTTTTCGAAAAATGGATAAGAAATTGATCCAAAAAAAAAAAAAAATCATTGTAAGAGTATTCCCACCACTCTATTGTTTTCTTCCTTAGATTATAAATTTATACTGAAATCCTAAAATATAAATTAATGTCTGAAATTTAGAATAAAAATAACGAGTGTCTACCTTATTTTAAAATTAGTTTTGTTGAAACAGATCACCGAAAAACAATAAATAGAATTATAATAGTACTAATGTTTAGAAACTTATTATTTTGGGGTTATTGTTATTTCGGTTGGGTCAGGTTAGGCAAATAGCCAGTGAGACACACCCGATTTTTATACTCTTTTGGAGTCCACCACACCCTGACTCTCTCTCTTTCTCTCTGTATCTCTCTCGCCCTATAATCTATATCTGTCTCTATATTCATCTGAGCTCTGGTGCTGATTTCACCAGATCGAAGATTCTCTTCTCCCCCTACACTTTTCCCCTTGATCCCAAGTCCCCAATCTCTCTCTCTCTCTCTCTCCAGCTCAGCTCAATCATCGATATCAGTAAAGTTTTTGTCCACATCGATAACCTAATAGTGACTGTGATTGTGAAGCTGTTCAATTACATTGTTAATTTGTATATATACGTCGATATACGTATCACTGCTGATCGAGTGGATCGCTAAGGGGCGAATTTGAGCTCACAGTTCGCGGATTGGACTTGTTTTGTTAGTTTAGCCGAAGGAATTGATGAGCGGGAGTTGAGACTTTTTTTAGGTTTTCGAGATAGATACTATATGGCTGCGGAGAATAGCAGGGCCGGGGGTCCAGCTGAAAGGGACATTGAGCAGGTGTATTTATTTGTTATTTATTTGATTTTGTGTGGTTATATTCGTCAAATTATGTTTGTGTATGTCTAATTTCTCGAAATAATAGAGCAGATAAGACCAAGTAGTGAAATGTTTGTGGAAAAATTGAAGTGATTGTAGATGAGTAGTGTCGTGTCTGGTCTGGCGGTCATGTGTGGGCGGGCAGAGGAATGTTGGGCGAGCTATCACATTGACAGACTGTCACGATGGGCAAGCTATTGTATTGGCGAGGATGGCAACCACTCGTCCTGCATCGCCTGGGTGTGGGATATAGATGTGGTATATATGTATTAGTACGATGTGTTTTGAATTCATATGGATAACGAATATGGTTGGCACTATTATTTAAGCGTGATTGTGCTGGAGCATTCTAGGATTTGTGACCCTTGAGAAGTTTTAGAATTGCATGGATAACTGCGCCCAAAGCTGACACTATTGTACCATGTGGAGGCTCAGGCAGTTACAAATACAGTTTTGTTTCCCCTTGTGTTGGAAGTATGAGAGAGTGTGATTGTACTTTAATACGTGATGCTATAATTTATGATATTGGGTATGATTAGGCATAAGAAATGGATTGGCAATTACTAGGGATAATGGCTAGAATGATTCAGTATTTTAGAACTTCCGACTGCTTGCTATGAAACACTGACATGGCGAATTCATTGGAGTGGTAACTATTGCCAATGGAATGAAAAGTAGTAGTTTAGAAACTCAAAGGGGTTAAAAGGCTCAGTTACATCAGATTGAAAACTCCTGTTGCAACTTTTCATAGCTTATTGGCTGTCCATTTATCTGGGATGTGCATGGTTAGCTGTCAATTAGCTATGAAATATGATCTATTTAGGAAAATTATACTGCAAGTTGTTGGCTTAAAATAATGGTAGATACGACTCTTCATTTTTCTGTCTTTGAATTTGTTGCAGTTCATTCGTATATAATTTGTTTGATTTGGTTCTAAGCCATTATGCAGTTTCAGGTGGTTTGTTACTCATATAATTCCATAGATATTTAATATTTTGGTTTTGCTGAGTAAACTGTGAGCATTGGGTTCTCATTTATGGTTCATAAGAGCAGAGATGGTGATGATTTTGATCTTGTCATTTATGATAGTAGAAGTTGGTTTGCCATTATATGGATTCACACCTGTATCCGACTTGATAATTGTTATGGCAGTAGACTATTATAATAGATGTTCATGAGTATCTTTGGATTAACCTTCCTTTTTCCCCTGGTATTAGCTGTCTCTTGCTGAGGAGAAATTCCAAGATTTGATTATAGCAACATTTTTCTCATTAGGAATTAGGATTGTTCCTCAGTTAGTCAGATAGTGGTGAAGTTGTGGTCTTCAGTCCTTAAAAGTGGTAGATCCTTTGGTACTCGCTTCTTTTTTTTCTTTTTTTGTTCTAGAAGTTGTTACGACACTAGACTATTACAATAGATTTTCACCAGTATCTTCAAGTTAACCTTCCTTTTTCCCCTGGTAACAGCTGTCTCTTGCTTAGGAGGAACTTCAAGATTGGATAATGACCTACGTAACAGTTTTCACATCAGGAATTAGAATTATTCCTCAGTTAGACAGATGGGGGACAAGTTGTTGTGGTCTTTAGTCCTTAGCAGGGTAGATCCATAATTGCCAGACTGAGAAACAGAAGCAGAAATGATACTGGAAATGGAACAGGGAAAAATGACCTTAAAAATATTAGGAAAACAGGAAGCGGTGATATTATGAATAATCAAATAAATACTTAATATATGGCTCTATCGGAAAATTAGTGTACTTCTTCTTCTTCTTACTCTTCAATCAAGCTTTAATTCCAAGAATTTGGGGTCGGTAAAATGGTGCACGTAATTTGAGGACTTCCCAGGAGGCTAACCATCCTAGTACTATTCTTGCCAAAGCCCGCTATTCACAGGGTGCAACACGAGGATTTCCCCGGAGGTCACCCATCTAGTACCATTCTCACCTAATCACGGTTAACTTTGGAGTTCTTATGGGATCCGGTTCAAAATGTTGATATGATCGTACCCATGAGATGTGACTAGTTTTGTTGGCTGGCCGTCATACACCTACTGCCACCCTCCTTTATCTAGGTTTGGAACTGACTACATATTTACGAGAAATACATAGGCGGAGTTCTGAAACTTAGTATACTGCATTCAAAATATACATGTAGTTATAAAGATGAATATATATTTTGAAATTACGTACTTATAGTAATATTATAAATAGTTATAGTATTTTAGTACAAGTGATTAAGCATATATTTTTTTTTTTGCGAGTTTTCTAGTAGGCAGGAACTTCTCGAAAGAGAGTTTCCATTAATATTTTAGGAAGCAAATAGCTCCCGTATAAGAAACAATTCTGGGAGAAACGAGTATTTCAGTTGCAAAGCATTTCCTGGTAGCTATGGGTAGATCATTTAGTATCTTTTTTTTGTTCTAGAAATTAGATGCCTTTCTCTATGGAAGGCGTCTAGAGATATTGGGCTTCCGTGGGGCGTTTCTTCCCCATGGACAACAGTTTTGGGTTTTGATTCTCCACTGTGGATAATTGAAGCCGGAGAGAGGTTGGATTTGTTTGATCAGCACTTCTAATGAAAAGTCAGTGGAGAACCCGCCAAGTAGTTATCTGCAGTAGTTTTTGGATAGAGATGGTTCGAACAATGATTTTTTCGGGGTCTTGTCATAGGGTCTTTAAGTTCCTTTTCTTTGTTAAAGAGGTTTGATTGAGCAGATCAGGAAGGCATGCATCAGATATTTTTTTCTTATTTGTGCATTCTCGAGCATCCTTGAGATAAATGTAGATACTTTTGACGATTTAGAGTGCTCTATTGATTTTGTAAGGGATTCTTTCCATTTCCTCTTCTTCCTGTGGAATAACCAGAGTCTTCTGTCTTCTTTCGTGAACTTTCGGAATGAGTGGCTTGCTCTTTCTGATTATCTTTCTTTTGCCCTAAAACCATAGTCCACAGTTCAACTTGTGTGTTCTAAAGAGTCATCTCGAAGACTCGAACATGCTCAGTCAAGTGATCTAAAATACACTAAGTCTACAATTCTACAATAGGGAGTCTAGACTAATGGAATCAAAATTTTTACTAGAATTCTGCATCCGGCGCTCTCTGCATGGACAGTTGTAATCCTGTTAATTTTGAAGCACCTTCTGAAGCTGCAATTATTTGTAATTTCCTTTCGACTTTGTATTTGTCAATATGCGAGTGCATGCCAGTTTGAAAGTTTCTTTCTCCATGGTTGTGAATGCCTGAGCTTGATGATTATTTATAGTTCTGGCTTGTTTTAATGGCAGGCAATCACTGCTCTTAAAAAAGGGGCATATCTGCTGAAGTATGGAAGAAGAGGAAAACCAAAGTTTTGCCCCTTCCGGTTAGCAAATGTAAGTTTGTTTTCTTTATGTTTGTCTTCTGCATATGCTTTTGAACTTCTGCTCATTTTCTTTTTAACCACACGGTAGTTTCAAGGATTACTAGTAAAGCGGATACAACTGGGGATTGCTGTTAATGTGATGGATTTTGTTTGATATCTTAGACAATGATTATGGCCAAGACACTGTTATTTTTCCAATTTCCATGCAACATTAGATGGAGCCCGCGTGATGCACGGATTGCTTGTAAAAAATTTCGTTTTTGTATGATTAGATTCGGTTTTTTGTAATCTTTTTTTTTATTTTTTTGACAGTTTTTTATTTTTTGTATAGTATCTTTAGCTTTTTCTTTTTTTCCAATGGTTCTATTACTTTCTAAGAGAAAAAATGTTTATTTGATGAACTTTAGTTTGGTGATAATTTTATTACGATAATCTTTATAAATCATTAGTATTTATTGGGATAATGTTTTGAAGATTGGGTATCTTAGATTTGTAGTAATTCCATTTTAATAATATTTCTAAAATTAATTATCTCTAAAAATCATTAATTTGTGAGACACATGTCAATAAGTTAATGAGACACATGCTAATCAATTATGCGGACACGTCACAATTAGAGAAAAAATAGCTGAAGGGACAACTTTTATATTAATTAGACTGCAGACCGTGCGATACGCTGGTAGTGTGTATTATGTTCATTTTGTATTATGTTAATTTTAATTATTTTGTTATATTTTTTTTGATAATTTTGTTTCTTTTTTTTTTAAAGATATTCCATCTTGTATTTTTTTTTAGTTATTTATAACTTTGTAAAAGATTGAATTCGGTTCGATTTATACTATAATAATTTTTTTTGGAAAAATTATGTTTATTTAGGTTAATTTTAGGTATGTAAAAATTTTATTTTAATAATATTTTTAAAAAATATTGATTAGGATAATATTTTAAAAAATTTTGGAGAAACTTAGATTGGTAGGAATTTATAAAAATATTTATTTCCTAGAAATATTTTAAAATCTTTTGTATTATGTTAATTTAATTATTTTGTTATATTATTTTTTATAATTTTTTTTTTTTGATATTCCATCTTGTGTTTCTTCTTTTTTGTTTAGTTATTTGTAACTTTGGAAAAATTTGGACTCGGTTCAATTTATACTTTGATAATTTTTTTACGAAAAAATAATATCTATTTAGGTTAATTTAGGTATGGAAAGTATTATTATAATAATATTTAAAAAAAATATTGATTAGGATAATATTTTAAAAAATTTTGGAGAAACTTATATTGGTCAGAATTTATAAAAATATTTATTTCCTAGAGATATTTTGATTCTTAAATATAATTTTAATAATTTCTGTTATGATATGTTGATCTTATAGTAATGCAACAGTATATGTATATGTATATCTTGGGGTTGTGCGTGATCTTATAGAAAATTTAGTTTTATATTATGGTAAGTTGATGTATATGTTTATAATTTTAATAATAATTTCTATTATGGTAAGTTTTATTGTTTTAAAATTCTAATTTAATGTAACACATGTCAAGCAATTGTGTAGACAAATGTCGCAATTAGAACGGATATAGTTGGAGGGGACAACTTTTATATGCATAAGAAGATAAGAAGATATGGTTGGCAGTAATTGAGATTGGCTTCTTTCTAAATTTATCTACTATTCATGTCAGTAAATTCCTGAACCCCGCCACCACATATTTTTCAAAGCTCTAAAGCATAGTAGCTTATGCAAATAGATAATTTGCATGAAGAACATGTTATGCATATCTTCGTCCTGCTTTCTTCATCTGTATACAGTATACAACACTTTCACTGATTTATGTGCTCTTAGCAATATGAGATTTTGTTCTGGAAGCCTACATCATGCGAATGAGTGATTGTGTTTCTTCTTTCAGGATGAAACTGTACTAATATGGTTCTCAGGGAAAGAAGAGAAACACCTAAAACTAAGTCATGTAACCAAAATTATCTCAGGGCAACGAACCGTAAGTTTTCTTCCTTTGTTAGCTTTTCAGAAAATAGTTGATTCTAATCTGGTGCTTCCTCATAGAAGTGTATTTTCCTGTTATTAAAGGCTGCCCCAAAATTGATTTATATTCCCTGTATCTTTCAGCCTATTTTTCAACGGTATCCGCGGCCTGAGAAAGAGTACCAATCCTTTTCTCTCATGTACAATGACAGGTCACTGGATTTGGTAAGAATCACTTTCAGCTTAGCTATTCCTTTCCATTTATTTTCAGTTGCAGTCTGTAATCTCTGTACTCCTTATTCCTTTCTATTCTTTACTGGCACATGGTGATATTTCTTCATTAATGTGGTTTCTTTATCCAGATTTGTAAGGACAAAGATGAAGCTGAAGTCTGGTTTAGTGGCTTGAAAACATTGATTTCACGTAGCCATCAGCGGAAGTGGAGAACAGAATCAAGGAGTGATGGGATCCCATCAGAAGCCAATAGTCCTCGAACATACACAAGAAGAAGTTCTCCTTTGCATTCTCCTTTTGGAAGTGGTGATAGCTTGCAGAAGGTGAGGTTTTTCCTTGTACACATGGAAAACGTTCTTCTTGAACTTAATTTCCTTCAGAAATTCCAATTGAATATTTGTTGCTCAATTCAGGATGGAGGAGATCAGCTTCGCCTTCATAGTCCATATGAAAGCCCTCCCAAAAATGGCATGGAGAAGACATTCTCGGATGCCATATTATATTCCAAGCCTCCAAAGAATTTCTTCCTTCCAGACTCTGCTAGTGCTTCTGCCCATTCTTTATCATCAGGCGGCTCAGATAGCATGCACGGTCATATGAAAGGAATGGGAATGGATGCTTTTAGAGTTAGTTTATCAAGTGCTGTTAGCACATCAAGCCAGGGGTCCGGTCATGATGACGGTGACGCCCTGGGGGATGTTTTTATTTGGGGGGAAGGGACTGGGGATGGAGTAATTGGTGGTGGAATTCACAGGGTTGGAAGTAATTTTGGTGCTAAAATGGATGCTTTGTTGCCCAAAGCATTGGAATCCGCAGTAGTGTTGGATGTTCAAAATATAGCTTGTGGAGGACAGCATGCCGCTCTAGTTACCAAACAGGGAGAGATTTTCTCGTGGGGAGAGGAATCAGGTGGTAGGCTTGGCCACGGGGTCGATTCAGATGTTTTACATCCAAAGCTCATAGATGCTCTCAGCCATACGAACATT
The DNA here is from genome assembly GCA_001753735.1 of Embelia ribes. NCBI lineage: Eukaryota > Viridiplantae > Streptophyta > Magnoliopsida > Ericales > Primulaceae > Embelia > Embelia ribes. The sequence continues at coordinate 12,512 of MKEJ01062080.1, forward strand.
GAGCTTGTAGCATGTGGAGAGAATCACTCTTGTGCTGTTACACTCTCCGGCGATTTATACACTTGGGGAGATGGCCATTTTGGCCTTCTTGGTCATGGCAACGAAGTTAGTCACTGGGTTCCTAAAAGGGTGAATGGGCCATTGGAGGGTATTCACGTTTCATCGATTTCCTGTGGGCCTTGGCACACTGCTGTTGTGACCTCCGCTGGCCAACTGTTTACCTTTGGTGATGGAACTTTCGGTGCTTTGGGTCACGGAGATCGCCGAAGTGTCTCAAAACCCAGGGAAGTAGATTTGTTAAAGGGTTTGCGGACTGTTCGAGCAGCTTGTGGGGTTTGGCATACTGCTGCAGTCGTGGAAGTCATGGTGGGGAATTCAAGTTCCAGCAATTGCTCTTCAGGGAAGCTGTTTACGTGGGGAGATGGGGACAAAGGTCGACTAGGGCATGGTGACAAGGAAGCAAAACTGGTGCCTACCTGTGTAGCAGCTCTTGTTGAACCCAACTTTTGCCAAGTGTCTTGTGGTCATAGCTTGACCATTGCGCTTACAACCACTGGACATGTGTACACAATGGGTAGTCCTGTTTATGGCCAGCTTGGAATTCCTCATGCTGATGGTAAGTTTCCCACTCGTGTTGATGAGAAGCTGTCCAAGTGTTTCGTGGAGGAGATTGCTTGCGGTGCTTATCATATTGCAGTGTTGACCTCAAGAACTGAAGTCTACACTTGGGGCAAGGGGGCAAATGGTAGATTGGGTCATGGTGATACAAATGATAGAAACTCACCCACTTTAGTTGAAGCTCTTAGAGACAAGCAAGTCAAAAGCGTAGCTTGTGGTACCCATTTTACTGCTGCTATCTGCCTTCATAAGTGGGTGTCAGGGGTTGATCAGTCTATGTGTTCTGGTTGTCGTCAGCCATTTAACTTCAAAAGAAAACGTCACAATTGTTACAATTGCGGGCTTGTATTTTGTCACTCTTGCAGCGGCAAGAAATCACTCAAAGCTTCAATGGCGCCCAACCCTCACAAACCTTATAGGGTTTGTGATAATTGTTTTAGTAAACTGAAGAAAGCCATTCAAACTGATGCTTCGTCGCAGTCTTCCATGAGTAGGAGAGGAAGCATAACTCAGGGAGTAAATGAAGTAATGGACAAAGATGATAATTTGGACATAAGATCCCGTCCCCATCTTGCTAGGTTTGCTTCAATGGACACCTTGAAGCAGGTTGAAACTCGTTCTTCTAAGAGGAACAAGAAACTAGAGTTCAGTAGCAGTCGTGTATCACCTGTTCCGAATGGCGGCTCTCAATGGGGAGCTCTTAATATCTCTAAATCTTTTAATCCAGTATTTGGGTCATCGAAGAAGTTCTTCTCGGCATCTGTACCTGGATCAAGAATTGTTTCTCGAGCTACATCGCCTATATCGAGACGGCCTAGCCCACCTCGTTCCACCACACCAACTCCTACACTAGGTGGACTCACCTCTCCAAAAATTGTTGTGGATGATGCTACGAGGACAAATGATAGCCTTAACCAAGAAGTTATAAAATTAAGAACTCAGGTACGCACTCTATCTTGTTTCTATTTTGTTGTTTTACTATAGTCCATTAAATTTTAAGTTTGATCATTGGATGGGCAACTATGGAATCATCTGCCAATTATAATGAAATTTGCTAAAACTTTCTCGGGGTAAATCCACATTTTTTGAGTCTTTCGTTAGCTGTTTTTTTTTTTTTTTTTCCCATCAATTTGTTGATTATGTAGGTTGCCATTTTGACTTCAAATTTGTAATTTATGAAACCTTTTATTTTGAGTGAGAATTGAGATCCTTGAGGACTTAGGTTTTGGGTAACACATAATATGAAATTTTAGTGCAGGAAAGAGGCTGGTAACTCCTAAATTGTTAAGATGAGTCACCAACTCACCATTATCATAGAATCTGTTGCCAAATGATGCATATGAAACACGATTACTTAATTACCTGACAAGCACCTGCATGACTGTGATGTGGGACCTTTTGTACTTTTTGTCTCATTGATACTTTTCTTGTATCAGGTGGAAAACCTTGCTCGGAAAGCACAACTTCAAGAATTAGAGTTGGAAAGAACCACTAAACAACTGAAGGAGGCTATAGCAATTGCTGGTGAAGAAACTGCAAAATGCAAAGCAGCAAAAGAAGTGATCAAGTCGCTTACTGCACAGGTAATATTGAATGGCTTTAGTTTGTAGATTGACTTATTTGCTAGATATTTGAGCATTTGTCTGAATCAAAGTTCATTGACTGGGATGAATTTTCAGTAGTTTATACATCAATTTTATTGAAAGTATATATTTGTCTCAGTATTACTTGTGCTATTGCCTTGAGTTTAGGGTTGGCCACGAGCCGAGCTTTGGGGTGCTCAAGCTCGGGTTGGTGAAAAAAATATCTGGCTCGAGCTTGGCTCGGCTCAACTCGTTAACATTCGAGCCGAACTCAAGCCGAGCTCTAACAGTTCGTGAACCACTTGATTTATAGCTAATCTTGCCTGACTTTGAGGTTCTCTTTAATTTTTTTATTTAGATGTCCTTCCACTTCATGCAAAATTTTGCAAATAACATATTTAATCCCGAAAAGTGTCAATTGTTAATGCATGCTTGATAATTTGGGGGTTAAACTTCAAATTCAAAAAGGTTAAATATTGATGAATTATAACTAATCGATGGTGGTACTTAATATAGGAAATTTGAATTTTAATCAGGATGTTTTAATATTTATTTCAAGTTTGATTTTATTTTTTATAAAAATTAAATGACATATACATGCATACGTATATACTAGAGTGCAACCCGCACGATGCGCTGGTTGCATGTACTATGTTTTTTTTGTATCATATTAATTTTAATCATTATTATAAAATTATTTTTGATTTTTTTTTTATATGACATCTTGTATTTCTTTTCTTTTTTTTTTTTACAATTAGTTATAGGTTTATAAAAGATTGGATTCGGTAGAATTTATACAATGATAATATTTTTACAAAAAATTAATGTCTATTTAGGTTAGTTTTAGGCATATGAAAATCTTGTTATGATAGCATTTTAAAAAATTATTGTCCGATAGGCTCATATTTTAAAATTTTATGTAGAATCTTTGATTTGTTGGAATCAATCAATTTATAAAATTATTTATTTCCTAAAAATAGTTTGATTCTTAAACATAATTTTAATAATTTCTATTATGATTAGTTATCTTATTGTTATGTAGAAATATATATGTATATCTTAGAGTTGTGTGTGATATTATAGGGAATTTAGTTTAATAATTTCTATAATGGTAAGTTTTCTTGTTTTAAAGTGCTAATTTAATGGGACAATTGTCAAGCTATGTACGGACAAACGTCGCGATTAGAGCAAATATAGTTGGAGGGGATAACTTTTATATACACTAGTGTAGCCCGCGTGATGCGCGAGTCGTGTGTATTATGTTCTTTTTTGTATCATATTAATTTTAATTATTTTATTAAATTAGTTTTGATAATTTGCTTTTCGATATGATATCTTTTGTATTTCTTTTTTTTTTTTAATTATTTATAAATTTATAAAAGATCGATTGGTATGTGTTATACTATGATGTCTATGTTAATTTTAAGTATGTGAAAATCTTACTATGGAATTTTTAAAAAAAAATTAATGTTGATTGGGATAATATTTTAAAAATTTATAGAGAATTTTAGATTGGTAGAAATCAATTTATAAAAATATTTTTTTACTATTAGTATTTTGATTTTTAAATATAATTTTAGTAATTTCTATTATGATAAGCTATTTTATTGTTATGCAGAGATATATATGTATATTTAGGGGTTGTATATAATCTTATATGAAATTTAATTTTACTAATTTCTATTATAGTAAATTGATATATAGGTATATAATTTTAATAATTTATATTATGATAAGTTGGTATATTTTTATGTAATTTTTAATAATTTCTATTATGGTAAGTTTCATTGTTTTAAATCCTAATTTCATAGTTATTCTATGCTCAAACTTGGCTTGTTAATGCTATTGAGCTAAAAATTGAGCTCGAGCTTGGCTCATTTACATTCAAATCGAAGCTGCCGAACTTGAGCTGGGCATTTATCAAGGCGAGCTCGAGCTCACGGCCAGCCCTACTTGAGTTCCATCTTGTAATTGTTCTACCACTAACTTTTCATGCCTTCTGTTATTAATTGTTCAACCGAGTTATTTATTTATTTATTTTTGGTGTTAAATGCAAAATAGTTGAAGGAGATGGCAGAAAGGCTACCTGTGGGAGCAACCCGAAATGTGAAGTCACCTACGTTAACTTTGGGTTCTAGTCCAGTCCCCAGTGAGGTTTCAACTGCATCTATTGACCATTTCAATGGGCAAGGGATAAACCAAGAACCAGAATCTAATGGATTGAATAGCCATTCACTTTCGAACGGCTTCACTATTGCCGCTAGTAGAATTCCAGGGCCCAACAAACAAAACCAAACAGAAACTGCCTCCAGAAATGGGAATAAGACAAAAGAAGGTGATTCTCGAAGTGACAGTGAATGGGTTGAACAAGATGAACCTGGTGTTTATATCACACTTACATCCTTACCCGGTGGTGGCAAAGATCTTAAACGAGTTCGTTTCAGGTATATCTGCTCTTATCTTTGTCTTTTTGCACCATAATTAAACAAAACCCTGACTTTAGATAAATTAGATTAATTGGCTAATGTAGGATAATATTGAACAGAACAATAAGGAAAAGATAGTTTTGATCATTTTTAATCTAATACGAACAAAGCGGTAATGTTTTTGGCCCAAAACGAACAATGAAACTGGATTCCAGATCCAAGCAGGAGTTCCAAACTCTTCTCCATTAAACACCATGTTTATTTCATTAAAATATCACCTAAGAAAATAATACATCACATATAAGTAGGTCTTAAAAGAAATCTTAAAAAGATAACTATGTAATTAAGAACAATTAAATCAAATCTAATATAAATCCTATCAATTAAATAATATCCTAACTTATTAAAAGATATGTTAAATATCTTATTACTAATACGTATCAACTCGTCTCACAGTTGATTTGTCAACCGGCTTAGTAGCTAGGGGCCGGACCATTCATGGTGTCGATAGGTACATCCTGCTATGTAAAAGTAAAATACCTTCTGCAATTTCCGCAAAAAGATGATTTGAAAGGTTATATATCAAGAACTTGACAGCTCACTAGCTTGGCCGGCCCAAAATCTGAATTCGCAATGACCTTCCACACCACCGTGCCCAGTTCGGTATCCAATGACCTAACAGAATGAGCATTACCAAGCACTTGGTCCGTAAAATCACAACGTTACGATCCGTATTGTTTGTAATAGTATGAATCATTCCGGACACACTAGCCAATAAATACGGAGATTCCGGGTCTGACAAATCGCAAAAAGGAACTTTCTCGATAGCCACTTTCCAAAGCATCTTCTCTTGTCTCGTACACCTTCATCTTCCTGCTATTCAGAGAGCTATTGGGATCTAACGCGTAAAGCTCTCCATCTACCGCAACGCTCAATTTCGTCCCCGTATGCCTAGTGGGCTGTCGGCATCTCTTGCCACGTGTTCATCTCAGGGTCATAAATCTCTTCCCCAGCATCGACGAAAAAGGGCCATGATGGCCAAAAGTACAGACTTTGAGGCACACATAGTTTCCCTCTATACGCACTCGTACCCGTAATGACAGGATTAAGGATATTGAACATGAATGGGCCTTGCACCGATTGAGCCTTGGAAAAGGGCATGGTCAGAAGTTCAGACCATGTATTGGTACAAGGGTCATAAACTTCTCCCGATTGGAGAGGAAATACCCCGTCTTGGCCACCCATTAGCCCACCAATTACGTATAGCTTGTTCTTTAGTACACCAGTCTTGCAATGCGCCCTGGCAACAGTGGTAGGTGCCACCTCATCCCAAGCATTCATAAACGCAACTCGTGGCACACGACTTGGAAAACCCTCCTAATATATACAGGCATCCGTTCATGGTTCCCACACTACAACAGCTAAACGGCTCAGGGGATAATGTAGCTATTTTCTAGCATATTCAAAATCCGCCCACCATAACCCATTTGAGGTTCTTCTTCGGAGACAGCACTAGGAATTGGGGGCAGTCTGTGCCATTTCTTCGACAAAGGGTCGATAGCATACCAGGCAAGCTTGCGGCTTTTGTGCTTGGTGAGCTAATATAGCCACAGAGAGAGAGAGAGATTTCGTGTAGAGAGTGGCTGCTATGCATTCTATATAATAACCTTCTTTACCTAGACACCTCACAGGCTTTCGGTTTCTAAACTGTAAGTCCTGGTTGTCAAGTTAGGTACCCAATAAACCAGATTGGTTCTCACAATCTTCCCCTCTTGCAGGTTGACACTAGACTATCGTTCAAAATAGGCTATCATTGCTCACGCGATCTTCATCCAGAGAGCATGTAATTGACACCCGCAATACTCCTTAACATATCAAACCTACATCTTATGCGTGTTTCTTTTTTCAGACGCATGAAAAATCTTAAGTCGTTGCCACATATATATATAACAATAAAAAACAAAATAATCAATTTGTAATTTAGAGAAAAGAAATGAACTTTTCAAGGACGGTTAACCAACTAGAGAGTACAGTTTTGGCCTTATCCCTTCATGTTCATGTAACACTTTTGCCCCAAATATTGCTCTCTAACTTATGAGCCGTTGCCAAAATTTGCTGTTGGTCTAACAACCGATGCTGCTGAGCGCCCTGCTCGTCAGGCCCTGAGTACACATGAAAGATTGATGTTCACATAGCACTCTGTGGTCTGGTCTCTCATGCATGATGTAATCATAACACATACATATACGACGTTCTTCCACGGTCCACTAATAGAACTGTATACCATCAGCGAAGAAAAATTTCTTACATATTCTCGCACTTGACATTAAATTAATGGCTTGCATATTGTAAAAAGAACACTACGATACATCTTATTTGGGTCTTAACCCTCCATCCAACAGCTTGCATGGTCAGTTAGTTACAAACCCAAAACATTGAACCAGAAAGATGCTACACCTACTCTTCACAAGTTACAAAATCTTCGAGTACCCTTGATGCAAGTTGTTAAGAATGTTCTTACTTCTCGAAATTCTCAAATAAGTGGAACATAAGTTTGGGATTCAGTTCCTTGAGTGTGTCATGGTCGAATCGTCAACCCAGGTTCAAACTGAAGTTCAAGTTATAAATAAACAACAAAATGACACGAACATATCAAAAATTCTTGTACAAACCCCAGGGAAAGTTTCGGACTTCCCCTGCTTATACATTTGATTACAAAGAAAGAAAGTACATCCTCAAATCAAATGGCAGCGCAATCAGTTAACAACCAAAATGGCGAATTTTAGGATGTACAAATATATCTGTAGTATATAACCCTTTTTCACCTGTTTAAGTACTCATCTCGCAGTTGAATTGTAAAGCTGCTCATTAGTTTCGAGTTGGACCATTCGCGGTGTCGGTACATCTTGCTATGTAAAAGTAAAATCCCTTCTGCAATTTCCGCAAAAAGACAATTTGAAATGTTATATATCAAGAACTTGACAGCTCACTAACTCGGCCGGCCCAAAATCCGAATTCGCAATGACCTTCCAAACAACCATACCCAGTTCCGTATCCAATGACCCAACTGGATAATATGATAGAGAATGTGCATTACCACGCACATCGGCCCGTAAAATCACAACATTACGATCCGCATCGTTCATAATAACATTAATCATTCCGGACATACTAGCCAATAAAAACGGAGACTCCAAGTCTGACAAATCACAAAAAGGAACTTTTTCGATAGCCACTTTCCAAGCATCTTCTCTCGCATCGTACACCTTAATCTTCCTGCTATTCAGAGAGCTATTGGGATCTAACGCGTAAAGCTCTCCATCTACCACAACACTCAATTTTGTCCCCGTATGCCTAGTGGGCCAACCCTCTCCCATCCCGGTTGGCATCTCTTGCCACGTGTTAGTCTTGGGGTCATAAATCTCTCCCCCAACATCAACCAAAAAGGGCCACGAGTACAGACTTTGAGGCACACATAGTTTCCCTCTATACGCACTCGTACCCGTAATGACAGGATTAAGGATATTGAACATGAATGGGCCTTGCACCGATTGAGCCTTGGAAAAGGGCATGGTCAGAAGTTCAGACCATGTATTGGTACAAGGGTCATAAACTTCTCCCGATTGGAGAGGAAATACCCCGTCTTGGCCACCCATTAGCCCACCAATTACGTATAGCTTGTTCTTTAGTACACTAGTCTTGCAATACGCCCTAGCAACAGTCATAGGTGCCACCTCATTCCAAGCATTCATAATCGGATCGTATCGCCAAACACAACTCGTGGCACACAACTTAGAAAACCCTCCTAAAATATACAGGCATCCATTCACGGTTCCCACACTACAACCGCTAAATGGCAATTGGTGGGATACATGTTTTTGGCCAAAAAATCCCCTAAGAAATTCAGGGATAATGTAGTTATTTCCTAACATATTCAAAATCCGCTCCCCAAAACCCATTTGGGGTTCTTCTTCGGAAACAACAATAGGAACCGGGGGCAATCTTTGCCATTTCTTCGACAAAGGGTCGATAGCATACCATACAAGATTGCAGTTTTCGTGCTTGGTGAACAAATATAGCCATTCCTCGGTCATGCTAAGTTCTTTCCTTAAAAGAAACAAATCGTGGCTCGAAAGTACAGCTTTCCAATTTCGGGCTACTAATCTCATATTAAAATAATGCACTCGTGGTATCCGGGCGAATATTTGGGTCGAAATTTCATCTGGAAGGTTGGGGATCAATCTTGAGTTGTCGTGAGAGGGTGATGACACCTTTCGCCTTTTGCGGGTTTCACCTGATGAGATCTCTGTGTACTCTTTTGTTGGTGTACTCCACAAAGCTCCCATGAGGAATTTGTTCTAAGCTCTAACCCTCAAGTAGCAAGATGAATAGCAAAAAGCCAGGTTTAAAATGAAACCTTCGAGACTGCATGACAAAGAACAATTTAATCTTCTTCGATAATTTGCATATAATTAAAAGAAATAAAAACAATTGGAGAATACTTTCGAATACAATTGGAGAGAAGTTTTGAGTCGAGAAAATAAGTACATTTTATACAATGAGATATATAAATATTGTCCCATGATGTAGGATGGAATCGACGAATTACAAAACAAACAAAAGATAGAAATAAAAAACAATAATGTGCTACAAGGATTAGATTGCAAGATCCACTCAAAGAACTCCACGTATTATCTATCGCAAGGATTAAATCGTGAGAACCACCGAAGAACTCCACGTTCTAATTTTCAGTTCCAATCCAAATCCATGATTTTAAAGTTACAACACTAGTCTTTATGCACTAACAACGAAAAAAACAACCGGAAAATGAAAGGTAAAATGGAATACCAAAAGACACCGAAAATGAAAAGACAAAAGCTATGTTCATCTAGCACCATGAAACAAAATTGGAGTGGTTAAGGCATACTAATGTGCCCAACTGATACATCCAAGATATTTGTTTTCTCTAAATAACTTTTGATTTGTCGCAGAGCCGACAGTAGAACTTTTTGCAAAATAGACTAAAACGAAAAATCATAGCATAAAATAAAGAACATCGAATAAATAATAAGCATCCAAAGTTGAATCCGCGACAGTGGGGTCTAGTTTTATAGTATTTTCAGGCTCCACAGTCCAACAAAACTCAACTAGCCAAATACATCTTCGATTGCATTGAATAGGAAGCAAATTCCAGAGGCATAATTTACACAAAAGGGTTCATGAGCGCACGCACACACACATAAATATATCTATATATATGGGCAAAACATCAAAGAATTAAAAGCAGAGATTCCAATCACTAAATGATAAGTATTGGTAAGAAAAATGAAATTAAACTTATAACTTCCAAAAATGATATGGTGCATCAACTGAATTCCTAAGTTCCCAATTTCTCCAACACAAAAGTAGCTGAATAAGAACGATTCAATATCTGCTTTTGCTTTTGGGATCAAGATTTTTTCAAAAGCAACAACAAAATCCATTAATTTTCATATATTTTGGCAGAAAACCTTGCTTAAAAATGATCATTTACATACCTGGAGAAAGAGCAGGAGGCAATTGCTAGTTGCATTGCTTTCATACATATGTTATATATATATATATATATATATATATAACATCGGTGTTTTTGATAAATTCAGTATTGACGGCAAAACTAACATCGGTGGATCCGAATATTCTAACGATGTACTGTTTTTGGTCCATAAATAATAAGTTAAATTCATTTTGCTTCCTATTTTTTTGACCTTTTTGATCCTAATTATTTCATCCGTTTCTATCATTTTAACCTCATTTTAATTTATTTCCATCTTTTCAATTTATCCTCTGTATTTTAGTCTCTTTCAAGTCCACCTAAATCCTTTTTGTCTCATTTCAATTTACTAATACAGTTATAAAATTTTCCTATAAGAATATAATAAGTGATTAAAATATGTGTTATAATTTCTTGAAAGTGATTTAACGGAGAAATGAGTCATTCACATCTCATAAATCCCTTTTAATATATTTTTTAAATATATTATTTAGTTAATTTATCTATATAATTAAATATTTATGATAAGTTAAAAAAATACGTTAAATGGATCATTTGTATCTAACTAATCCACTTACACGCTAAACAATTTATAAGAAACTAGAGGTTATTATTTCAATAATATATCTATAATTAAAATTTTATTAATAATAGGGATAAACTAAAATGAGTCAAAAGGATAAGGATAAATTGGAAAGAGACTAAAAGTGTAGTGAAAATTGACAAAAGTGAAAAGATAAGAGACAAATTAAAACAAATAAAAGAATAAGGGCAAATTGAAACGAATTCTAAAGAAAATCAGAGGATTTTCTCTTAATACCATATATATTTTTTCTTATAATGTCTGCGAATTGTTTTATGATAAATTATTGTATTTTAAGAATAAATTTACTATAAATTGACCACAATGTAATGCCATTTTTTAATGTAAAAATAAATTAAAAATATATCTAATAAAATTTTCTCAGTTTAAAATAATTTGTTAATATTAAAAAAATATAGTATATTGAGAGGACTTCCTTATATTTGAGATATATTTTATCAATCTCTTCATGTGTTTAAAATCAGAAAATACACGACTTACAAATCTGTAGATCAGGTGAGAGGTGGTCGACAATGGATTTAAAATGGATAAAAATAATAAAAACAAAGACAGTACCATTTAATTGCAGGGTCAAAAGTCACATACAAATAAATTATATCTCATGCGTCTATAAACAATCTTTGTAGCCTCTTTTTTGCGATAACCTAAATTATTACACTCTTTTATATTTATTATATCCATTCATTACCGAATTAAGTACATTATTATCATTGCTCTCTGTTGAATCAAATTATTGAAAACTCTTTTATGTATTTTGATGATAAAACTTTAAGATAATAATATTAATCATTGCCCAAATTTTTGTGATCTAGTATGTTTGTCAAAATTGTTTTCCAGACAAATTAGCGAAAGATCAAACAAATATTCAAATGTTAAAGAATTATACTGGTATAACGGTACACCAAGTTAGTGTAATGGTACACCACAAGTGTAATGCTACACTGGCTAGTCTAACGGCTTTTAGTGAGCTTCACAAGAAAAGAATAAAGCTGGTGTAAC
>MKEJ01062082.1:0-10583 GCA_001753735.1 Embelia ribes
TCAATCCTTCTGGAAAGGGACCAAGGGTTGACAAGGTTAAAAAGGTTGTTGCAGCTCAGTCTATATCTTAGACAATATTGAGAGCTATATATTCTCCGGCCTATCCCCATGTTTAAACTTAACGTGAATATTGGAAACAATTTAGGTTTGCATGGTTGTGAGAGCTAATGAATCCGTGTTTGAGTTAAATAAAGATTGGGTATGGATAAGACTGTTTCATCTTGTTTTTGAATTGTGGTGGTAATTTTCATTACATCTCCACAAATCCTTAATCTAAGCGATTAGTGTGTCACAGGAACTACTATGGATGTCAATGATATAAAATTTTGCCAAGAAACAGAGAATGATATAAACGATAAATGGGAAAGCCATGACTAAAAAGGATTTGATAACTGATTATAACATATTGCATCTTTTTCTTAAGCAAAGGAAAAAGGAGAAAAAAACATAACATGCACTTACTAATTGGCAAAGCCATAACTAAAAAGGATTTGATAACTGATTATAACACATCACATCTTTCTCTTAAGCAAATGAAAAAAACATAACATGCACTTCCTAAAAATTTCTAATTTGTACTTATGTATAGCCTAGCCGACCTATTTTAGTATTTACTGTATAAGATAGAAAATTTTCTTGTAATCCAAACACATGAGAATTGCCTACAACAAAGCTAATAACGACTGTGGGAGTTAGAAGGCTTGAACCTTCAAAATATAGCATCTATAACATTCCCAAATTTACGGTTGAATTTTTTGCATTATTAAATAATATTATTCGAGTTATAGTATTTTTTTTTCTATTGTATATATCGTTTATTAGCATATAGAAGTGGTGCGCGATGTTTCGTGGCCATGATTTGGCCTCGGAAAATAATTAAACATGCTTAAGTGTAAGTTGTAATCGTGACAGCTATTTGGTATTTTGACAATATCTCACAAGCCGTAAATCCGATTGAGTTGATGATATATTATTGGAAAGTTATTTCATTTCTCTATGACTTTTGTACTTTGAGAAAAATTTAATTTGAAGCGAAAAGTAGTCAAAAAGTGGCCCGAAGTGTTCTAGAAAAATGTGACAACAGATGTTATGACACCTATTTAATATTTTGATAATATCTATCAAACGAAAATTTTGATTAAGGCTCATAATATATTTTTGCAAAGATATTTCAATTATCTACAATTTTTATGTTTTGTCAATTCCAACTCTAAGGTGACTGTTCGAATGGTCCAAAGTTGCATCTATCCACTTTTCATGCTTTTCCAGATAAGCAGTCTAATTATCATACATACACCTATTTTTTTTTTCTGCATTTATCCAAGAAAAAGGAGGGGAGAGAGTGTCTAGCTCCAAATTCTAGAAAACCCAGAGGTGACTATTTTTCCTTTTTAAAGAAAAGAAAAAGAAAAATATAGATTTTTAAAGAAAGTAAAATGAAAAGGAAAACAATGTTATTTTGTCAATCTTTCCATAACTGATTCCACAACATAACTATATTAGAGTGCATCAAAAGTAAATATACTACAGTCTGCCTACATTTTATCATATAAACAACGCATAAAGTAAACTCCATGTTTACATTAACAACAAGATGCATGCTTGATCAACACAATATTTATATTATAATCTGTTTTCGCCTACAATATCGACTAGCCACTTAAGGCAACAACAAGAAGTAATACAGAATAAAGTCTGCAACAATAAGTCTAAAGGCTAATAAATACAACATGAATATATGGACAACACAAAATTAAGCTATATGGTCTAACATCAAAATTCTGCACTACCTACAACACAGATATAATACAAATATAGGGAGAAATATACACGAGTTAGTCTACTAAATAACACGATAAACATGATGTTATGTGGTGCCAATATGTGTAAGTATGCAACACGAATGATTGAATGTAATGCCATGTCTATGCAAAAGGTGGGACTAATATCTCAATGCGATTTTCTAAAAAAATGGCTACTTCATAGACCCAATGCTATAATCCTCCATCCACATGTAATGTAATCATAGTTATATCCCTGCGTAGGTTTATTGTCTGTCATGATAAGGCGCCAGGCTTTTTCTTTATTTCTTTGCACAACACATAAAAAGTCGACACTTGTCTCGAAAAAAAATGGAAAATGACTCAATTTCTCAATGTATGCAACTCAACACAATTCTTAAAAATAACACTTTAAAATCTTCGATTTTAAATCACAATGCTTCTTATTTCAACAACAATTGAGCATCATCGCTCCATCGCATAATCAACACATTTAAACTTCGCCAACACACTCAACACTTCACATAAATTTCTTCGCCAATACCTTTTGAAAATAACACTTATTACTTCGCCTTTGAAAATATCATTTTCAAATTCTCAACACTTTAGAATTCATTTTCAAATTTCCTCCAACACAAAAATTTTGATTTTTTGTGAAATTCTCCACACAACACGTTTAATCAAGATTCATACTCATGAATATTATTATGGTTCTAAGTTTAAACATACTTCATTCTACACATTGATAACAATAAAGCAAGAAATTATCATCTACAACATGTACTTAAAGCATGGGATTCAACACGAAAATTAAACGTAAAAGAACGCATATAAACTCATACTTATATTGTTATTTCGTAATTTACTCATACCTCTAATTGAGTTAGAAGACACCTGAAAGTTACACAAAAAAAACCCTCAAATCCCCCCTTATTCACATCTCGACTTGATCTAATAGATGAACGCAAATTGACACACACCTATAGAAGAAAAAGTTCCACTTATTACGAGGAACAAGAATATCAACTTAGTTTCGGCTAACAACAAAAGCCCGAAAACCAAGTAATAGGAAATTAACGAGATGAGAAACAAAACTTACCCCCAAAGAATGTCCTTGCCCTAAGGATCACGAATATCTAATTTTTATCGAAGGACACTCGCTTGATCTAGATGAAATCAAGGCTTAAAGACTGAGGAGAAATATTCACCTTCACCCCTCCTCTTTCTCTCTCGGTTGGAAAGGAAAAAGTAAGCAAAAAGTAGCATTGGTGTGACTTTAAGTCAAAAAGTATTTTCAAGAATCAGTTGACATATTTATCAAATCAGTCGACTGATTTTCAATCAATCGACATATTCACCACATCAGTCAACATATTCCTCCACCGTGGCACCAGAACCCTCTAGAATAAAACACGACCAAATCAGTCAACATATTTCTCATAACAGTCGACTTATATGAATTAGTCTACTTATATGAATTAGTCAACATATAAGGCAAATTAGTTGACTAATTCACCCGGCCTAAGAACCAGAACTCCATGAAATTTAATGCATTTAAGTCATTGACATATATATCAAACCAGTCGACTTATTAACAATCAATCGACTGATCTGTCTTACCAGTCGACTGATCCTCCACCAGAATGTTTTTCCCAACATTCAAACACTGAAAAACTAAGGCATCACCACTGATGCCTCACAACACCAACTCCATATGATTCCAACACTAATTCCCACATTACGCATCTAGGCACAACACGCTACTCTATGTCCATGACACCGATATGCTAATAAAAAGATATATAAGGCCGAACGACTACCCATTTCAACACACAACATATCAACACAACAACACACTTCACAACTCAACCAACACGTTATGCAACTTCGCTTTATGCCGCGTTATGACCACGTCATAAATGCAATAATAGTATTATAATGAAATACATAATATTATTAAATGCAAAAATCAACTCAGAGATTTCAGAATGCTACTGGAGGGCTCAGCTTCACTCCATTGTTTTATCTAATTCGGAAGCTAGTTTACAGAAAATAATTGCATATTTGGAACCCTTATTTCGAGGAGAATGTTTTGACACACGTTTCTTCATCTCTTTCTCTTGTTTGTTTTTCTTCGGGTTTCGGGCCAAAATATTCCGTTCAAATAAAGTTGAAAACATTGTTTCTTATATCTTATAGATCGTTTCTTTGTGTAAGTTTGATACGATCCGAGACTCGTGGTTAGCTCGTTTCAAAAGTCAAAGCTTCGAGGGTTTCGGGACTATTTCATCTCATTTCATTCATCGTTTGGCTTCAAGATATATACTTTTATGCTCACCATCGTGATGGTTACACATTGGTGTAATTTCTGTTGTTTTTTTTTATCAGTGATGTTTTCTCATTTTTTGTGTCAAACGAGTTTGTTGAAATAAAATTAGGAAATGTTTTTCTTACATGTTGTAGACAAATTTCTTGTATAGGATTGATGTGATTCGAATGACGTAGCTAGACTAATTTGGTGGCGCAAGAAGAAAGGTTTCGGGATAAAGCTCGAGACATTCTATGGTAGTATTCGAAAGCGTATAAGGTACAGACATATTCAGAACAATAATATAAATTTGAATTTTTGTATATATATCGATATGTATGGCATGTCGTTATTACTTTAGTTAGTTACGTATATAAAATTATTGTTAGTATACGTTATGTAGTAGCATATAGGTATTAGTAGTAGTATCTATTTTATTTTTGTGGTAGGGTTATATGTATATGTATACATATGTGTGTGTGTATATGGTGGAGCATCGATGACATATCTGTAGCGGTGATATATCATGGTGTTGTTGGCCTTTCATGGCATTGTTGGTTTTCGTAGCGTTTTCGTGGCAGAGTTGTGTGCTAGTGACAGAGCTGAGGCAAAGGTATTATGGAGTTATAAATATATATGAGAAATATATATTTTATGTGGATATATATATATATATGAGATATATATGTGTGTGTGTGTGTGTATGGAGATAACTTATATGAGGGGTATTTACATATGTATATATTAGTACATGATAGCTCTGAGTCAAGATTCGATATTTAGTGAGGTGGTTAGTGATGTGATTCGGAATCGATGGATATGTATGCCCTTCGGGGAGAGCGCCCGAAAATTTTGAGTCGGATTTGATACCCTTTGGGGAGAACACATGATAGTTCTGAGTCAAGTACCTTCGTCGGGATATGCAACTCGTGGAGTATATGAGTGCTTGACAACTCTAAGTCAGGATTGAGCACCTGATAGCTCTGAGTTAGGTTCGATACCCTTCAGGGAGAATACCCGATAGCTTTGAGTCAGGTTTGATACCCTTCGGGGACTTCACTAGGGTGTACGATAGTCATGCTTACCTTCATCGGGGCGTGTGACAGTGATAATTACTTTGTCGTGGTGCATGACAGTTATATGGAGTCGGGGGTATGAGTTGCCTTCGTTATGCGTTGTTCACCTATAATTGTGAACCTCCATATGAATACCATCATAGGAGCAAACATAATAGCATTACTGATAGAGTGGCAGGTCATGTCAGACTTTGATCGCGTCACTGGGAGAGTGGCGGGTCATTGTAGGAATTGATCGTGTCACAGTGTATGGCGGATCCTTGCAAAGCATGCGATGCCATCTTGGTATGGAGTTTGGATTTATAAAGATGAGTGGCCATATGATGCCAACCCTTTATAAATTTTGATGTGGAGTCACGGGCTTGATATGCCTTCGTTATGTGAGGAGTCAGAGGCTTGATATACCTTCGTTATGCGTAGGGTAGGGGGTATAAGATGCCTTCGTGATGTAGTAGTCGGGGGCATGTGATGCCTTCGGGATGCATATTTTTTCTAGTTATGTACGATGGCGATGGAGATGTGCGATATGCGATGGCGATGCATGATGTAAAATGGTAATATGTGATGTGCGTGGCGATGGTAATATGCAATGGCGATGTTCGATGGCGATATGCAATAGTGATGGAGATGTACGATATGCGATGGCTATGGTGATGTGCGATAGAGATGTACGATAAGCGGTGGCGATGTGTGATGGCGATGGTAATAGTTTATAGCGATAGTGTATAGTGATGGTATATGGTGATGGCGTATGGTGATGGCGTGTGGTGATTGCGTATGGCGATGGCGTTGGGCAATGACGTATGGTGATGGCGTAACCCATGTGTTATGGGGATTGTACTTACCCCTCATGTTGTAGGCTTATCCTTTATGCCGAGAGCATGTATGTTGTAGATTTAGCACTTGCCCCTCATGTAATAGACATGTGCATATTTAAAGTTAAGATTTGTATATTCATATATGCATTCATGGCATGTACATACTTAGAATCATTTTTATAGATTTCTTAAAATCTTACCTGTATATTTTTGTTACACTTGTAGCTTGAGACTTATATAGTTTTGTAGGGGCAGTGGAGTGGAGTTCGAATCATATTCGAATTCACTCATACCTATACGCAAAAAGTATGTACGAGGTGCAAAGAAGAGTTTTGACAACTTTATTTCGACATATGAACTCGACATGAAAATTGAGAAATCACAAACAAACAAATGAAAAGATAAAACTTACGCCAATAGGTAGCCCTCGCGATGAGGATTCCAAATATGCAAACTTTATCCACGGATGATCCCCCGAGATAGATGATTCAAGCCCGAAACCGAAAATGTTAACAAAACTCACTCACACCCTCTCTCTCTATCTATTACTCGGCTAGAAAAGTAGCAGAAATAAGGAAAAAAATGGCTTGGTCAATATAGATAAGTGGCAAAAAAATAAGTGGGTCCACATGAAAATACCGTTTGGAAGGCATATTACTACCTTTCGAATGGCTCCTCTGTGCCGTTTCAATAACAAAAACTAGAGGTTGACAGTTTTAAAAAAGTAAAATTTTTTCCAAAGCATGGAACCAAGCACAATTTCTTCAAAATTTTTCTTACGCCAACAAATATAACTCTACTTCCACGAACGCCATAAATCACGAACGCCATTAATCAAATATTTATTGCTGCAAATTGAGTTCTACAAATGGGCCATGTTCTAGTGGTTGCATATACAAGCTAATAACCTATACGCCTAGATTCGATTCTCTTAAGTTATTTTTTGTTTCCTGTATATTTTCTCATTCTAATTTGCACTCTTATCCCTTTTATTTTATAAACATTTACTGTTGGAACCTAAGTAAAAGTATGATAATCAGTAGAGTTGGTTGATTTGATAGCAAAACTTGATTCTTTGGTATAAGACCGGAGTTTGAAGCTTCTTTGTATTAATTTTGATACTTTGAGTTAGAAAAAAATATTTTTGGTAATTTTCATGGAAACATCATTTGTAATTTCATCAAAAATTTTTGTTTTAAGATGGTTTTCACAATCAACATTGGAAGATTTTTAATATAAAATTGTGTAAATATATATATCCCACTTTTTTAATTTATAGTTATTGTTGTCGTTTTGACATTCTTTACAAGTGAATTGTGCCCCGCCTTGATCAATTGTTATATTTGGTTGTTGCTTATTTTACGGAAGTCAATTGAATTTGTTGTCTAAAACATAACCCCAACACATTCTTTTTAGGCATTGAATTAGCATGAAGAGCAAATTGGTACTCCAATATTTAAATTAGCATGAATGAGCAACAAATCACGGAAGTTAAGAGGAAGGGTGTCGGGAAATTGGAGTAGATGAATAAAGGGTTAAATATTCTTTAAAACACTAACATATTACTCGTTAGCCAATTAGTATACCAATCTTTAAATTTTGCTAATTAGTACGCTAATATGTATTTAATTGTTCAATCAGTATACAATTAACAGTTTTCGTCCAATAATTGGATGTAAACCATCTGCTCTCATTCACACAGTTTCATTTGCCCCTACTATTTTGACATTTTACACTGTCAATTCCACAATTTGAGTATGGTAGTTTCTATTTGGCTCCTTTAATTTTAATTGTTACACTTTTGGTCTTATATATAAAATAACACGTATATGTCTAATATAAATTTTTGGCTTATTCGACACATGTTTATTTAAAAGTATAAACCGGAATTAAATCTTTTACAGCCTAATCCTAAAATTTGTAAAGTTTAGTTAATCACACCGAGGTTACTTTTATTTAGATGCTAATTAGAAGTTAAAAAGGGAATAACCAAACTTTAAAAAAGTTCTAAATTTGGAAAAAACAATGTATAGAAAAAATAGATATATTTTGTTCATATCTTAATACATATATTTTTTTCAATAATCTCTTAATAGATACTATCAAAACAGTAGATCCAGTTTTTTCATGGTAATTATCACGTAGTATTTTGACCTCTTACTTATAATAGCTTGTTTGTGATGGCTTTGGAATATCCAATAATGTACAACTAAGATTACATACCCAAATTATGCACATTATAACTTTTCGTGTATATAATCATGCCACATTTTTCTAAAAAAAGCAATGTTAATCAACACACATTTTCCAAAAAAAGTCATGTTACAACCGTAAAATATTGGAGCTGTCGGTATCATTTTGTCCCACATGTTTTGAAATTGTAGAAATGGCCAATTCAAAAAATATTTTGTAAATCGTCCCTGTATCTATTGTGTTATGTATATAAATATTTAGCATAAAATTTTTATTTGTACATCATTACTCATCTTAATAAGAGAAAAATAATAACTAACAAATAAGATTGCCAAGGTGTAACTTAGGATTGTTATATATGAAACATTTTGGGTAAATTATTTATATTTCTCTTTATTTTATCATAGTTATATATTAGGGAGTCACGTCATACATGATACAACTAAGAAATTATGAATAAAAAAGTTATATATTTGGATGGAGATAACACAATTAATTGCAATTGTTTAAACATTATGCAACAAAATTCTTTCATCTATAAATTAAATTAGCATTAATGGATGAATTGAGTAAGAAATGTGAGTAAGCTTAAGGAAACTGGTGTGGAAAAGAATTGGACAAAACCAATTCAAAAGAGATTCCATTAACAAAACAATTAAATGACATAAATGTGATTTCCAGGATTTATCAACCACTTTTAGTCAAAAGATATATGCATTTAAATCTAATATTGTACCTAACATTAATTAACTTTGACTAACAGTTAAACAGTCTAAGAGTAATATCTTGTCTAAATACATTCAATGAGTCACAGCTAAAATCAGAAAGCGTTACAGTTTTAAATCACACATATTGTTATTTCAAATATAAGACTAAGAGTGTAACAATTAAAACTAAAGGGGCCAAATATAAATTATTGTACTCAAATTTTGTGACGAAAAGTGTAAGAATTCGAAATAGTAGTGGCAAATGAAATTGTGTGGCTGATAATGGACGGTTTTTATCCAATTTTTGGACGGAAACTGTTAAATATATATTGATTGAACAATTAAATGCATGTTAGAGTACTAATTAATAGAATTTAAAAATTAATATATTAATTGACCAATGATTGAAAAATTGGTGTATTAAATGATATTTAGCCTGAAAAATTTATGATAGTTACCCCTGAAAAATTATGCTTTCGTCCATATAACTACTTATATATAGCCAATGTACTCCCTACTCACACTCCACAGGCGACCAACACAAACTAGATTATCTCTCTCTCTCTCTCTCTCTCTGCGTAAACATCATGACTTTCACAACTAAGCCTCATGCAATATGCATACCATTCCCTATGCAAAGCCACATGAAAGGTATAATGAAGCTAGCAAAGCTCCTTCGCAATAGGGGCTTTTACTTAACCTTTGTGAACACAGAATTCAACCAAAACCGACTAATAAAATCAAATACATCACAAAAACTCGAATCTTTCTTAGACTTTCGATTCGAAACCATCCCGGATGGGCTGCCTCCATCAAACCCAAATGCCTCCCAAGACCCAGCCCTACTCTGTGGGTCCATTAGGAGTAACTTTTTGAAACCTTTTCGCGAACTGCTCATGAAATTCAATGACGAAAATTGCTCCACGTCTCCTCCCGTGACGTGTATTGTAGCGGATGGGGTTATGCCGTTTGCGGTCACTGCGGGTAAAGAGCTAGGTATCCTGGTTACTGTTTTCTTCACTTTGGCTGCCTATACCTATATGGGGTTTTATCACTATCCGGCCTTGATGGGGAAAGGTTTTACCCCCAATGAAAGGTGCATGATTGTTCTCTTACCTAAATTAACTTTTGATTTCCAAAATTCCCATAAAAACAATTTCTACAAAAGTAAATCTAAAATGACATGGTTAAGATTTTCTTTCTAATCGTCTTCCACAACTTATTCTTGGGTCCGCCCCGATTAAACAAATGAAAGAGTTTAGGTTTCTTGTTTTGCATGTGCAGATTTACGTTATGAGAATTAGAAGTTAATGTTCACGTTTTTCTCAATGGATTTGTTAACGTGCAGTACCCAAAATTTTAAATATTGTCCGTTACCATTACGTAATGCCATTACGTAACGGTTTTGGGAGTCGCCGATACCGTTACGGGCCGATATATAAGCGAGAGTGAAATTCCCGTCCGTATCGACCGAAACCGTTACGTATCGGCAGTTACGGGCCGTTACGGGCTGTTACAGAATAAAAAATAAACAAAATTTTTTTGTAAAGATGAAAAAAGTACGTGGTTTTGATTTTTGTTACTGTTACTTACGGCCGTTACAGTTTGAAACCGTTGCACCGCCACTGTTACTGTTACAGTTGTTAGCACTGCTGTTAAAAGAATTTCTGAATAACAACAATATAATAAACTAGAAATAA
>MKEJ01062086.1:0-14615 GCA_001753735.1 Embelia ribes
TTTTGAAGTCATAGACTCATAGGCGAGACTTCATATTATATTAGCATTATTATTATTATTGCTAATTCATATGCAGGTTGGTGATTTTAGCGGTGCGGAGTGGTTTGGTAGCGGGAAGCATATATAAGGATTGTACAATGAGATAGGTACCATTTCCATATCGACAGGCAGGTACATAGACTGATAGTCCCCTACATGCGGAGGGCATGTTTACTTTGGACATAGGTATATCCCTATATGCTATGGCATACATGACAGGGACCGCATATATAGGTACTCCCTATAGGCTTTTTTCCTGTCCTTTTATTAGGACTTATTCGGCTATTTCTTTACTGTTGTATATA
Organism: Embelia ribes; assembly: GCA_001753735.1. NCBI lineage: Eukaryota > Viridiplantae > Streptophyta > Magnoliopsida > Ericales > Primulaceae > Embelia > Embelia ribes. Next base: position 345 of record MKEJ01062086.1, read on the forward strand.
TATGTTATACAGGCAATATACTTGTAGACTCCTCCTTATATTTTAGTTGATGATCTAACCTGTATATCTCTTCCGATTGTATATTTTGTCCATGCAATTTGGTAAATGCATTCGAGAGCTTCGGAGCTCATTGGGCATATAGACTTTTGGTGTATGAGATTGGAGTACGATGGTATTTAATGGGATCCTCTCAGTTCTTGTATAGAGGCATTGGTATGTATCAAAGTTTTCTTTTTTATTTGGGCGAGCATGTAACTCGATGACATATTATGTATTCTATAGCTAGGAATACTGCGGATATTGTAGTATTATGTATATTTGAGACTCTGGAGGATTCATATGGGTAACACTGATTATTTATTTTATCATTGTTACTTATTATTTCTTTTTATTCAGGGTTGCATTCCCGGATTTGCGGAAATTCGGGGCGTGACAGAACATGGTATCATAGGAGTATCCTTTTTCCTACAAACATCTCATTCTTATATAGGATTATATCAGACTCTAGCATGGCCATAAAGCCTTTATTACATAACAAATTTGCAGAAAGTAAATTCTTCCTAACATCAAGGAAATGAAGAACATTGAGTAGAGTAAGTTTCTCTCCGGAAGTAAAATTCAAATCAATACTTCATTTTCCAATGACCTTTGCCGAATTAGAATTTCCCATTAGCACTTCATTGCCATCACTCGCTATCTTATAATGCTTAAATAGATCATTGTTGTTGCAGACATATACGATAACACGAGAATCATACCACCAATCATGAGACTTGGTAATAGATGCCATATGTAGTTCCCTAATCATACCAACATGAATAGAAGAAAATTTTCAGTGACCATAGCCACTAAATCATTTCCTTTTTCAACTATATTGGCATTTCCAACACTATTTTTCTTTTATTTCTTATTTTCTTGTATTCCTTTTTGAAATGGCCATTCTTTCCACATTTATAACAATATTTGTTCCATTTGTTGTTGCAATAAGTACCACTAGAAAAATTAACACCAGAAAAATGATCTTCTTGGCGTTTTCGCTTGTTAGCCCTAGAATTATTCTAGAAACTATTGTTGCCATGGAAGTTATTGTTTCCATCAATATAGTTTACCTTGGAACCTAGTTGAACTATTGTTCTTTTATCACAAATTCGAGTTTCCTCCTCAATTCGAATATGTTTTAGAAGTTTTTTCAAAGTAAAGTCTTATGTTGAGCGCAAAAATTTCTTTCGGTAATCATTTCATGTATTCGGAAGTTTTGCCATTATTGCACCTACTTGAAATGATTCAAGTAGAAGAACTTTCAAAACTCAAAGTCTAGAGACTAAGACTTGCAACTGTTGGACTTGATCCATAATAGAAAATTGATCAACCATAGAAAATTCAAAATACTTCATAGTAATAAACTTGTTTGTGCCTTGATTTTCCGTATTGTATTTGAATTCTAGTGCTTTCTAGATTTTGATTGGCGGCTTCTTTGAAGTGAAAAGATCATATAAATGATCGGACAAAACATTCAAGATGTGCCCCCTGCAAACGACTCCGTCATCCTCACATTTGTTTCTTTTCGCATTGAGATCTTCATTATCTTTATCACTTGGTTCTGGAATTGGTGCAAGATTCAGATCTAAAAGATATAATATTTTCAATGCTGTAAGCTAGAATATCATCTTGTCTTGCCAACGGGGAAAGTTAGTTCTATCAAATCTGTCCAGTTTGATAAAATCTTGATTCATTACCTTCAACGCAGTCATATCAGTTTCTGATGTAGCCATTGCAAGAAATAAAATCACCTTAAAATTGTTAGAAATATCAGAGTAATATGGCTTTAAGATGTATTAGAAAACACTATCTTTAAGGCAATTTTTGTCCCCACTGTGAGTTTGTTGTCGGGTTTGATAGGGATCCACCTCCATGATACAATAAAGTCCTAATTTACAAATAGCAATTTTCTAAATTCCTTTAGAACTTCTCTTTCAATAGAATTGTATTTGATGTTATAATAATAGGATTAAAAAGAAATCTAATTTAACAGAACAAATATGAGTTTTTTTTTTCTCTCAATTTTTTTTTTTACATCTTTCTTTTCCACCCAAATGCCCTTATATACAATGAAATTTGTGGCTTTTTACCAAGAGACACAAATCAAATTTTTTATCCCCAAAAGGCATGTCATTTAATTAAGAGATAACCCAAAAGGCATGTTCTTTAATTAGGAAAATATGTCTTCTTACTTTAACGATTACTTGGCTAAAATGTTGAAGAGGAGAAAATAAAAAACTGCATGGTAGTTGAACTAATTCAAAATTGGTTTGACAAAATAATATTAAATAATAATATTAGTCCAAATAAATTTTCTCATACAAAAACTTATTAACTTACAAATATATCTCAACATATACTAGGAATTATTTATGCCCTTTTAGTTTCTTGGGGAAAATAAGGTCCAGGTACAATTTGTTGAGATCGACTAGCTGAAATGAAGGTAGAGAGAAGTTAGAATCAGATATTTGCAACAAAAAGCTACTAAGATCGGCTTTTTAAAAACAGTAGGAAAAGAAAAAGACAGCATGTTCCGACATGGAAAACATAGATTAACCTCGCAACCAACGAATATTATTATGTAAGTATGAATACAAGTTACGAGTACATACAAACTGGTAACCATTGATGTCTAGATCTAAAATGTCTGAATCTATACATAGTGAGCTGTTAATGATATGAAATAGCTCTAGAACCTAATTCACTTTCGAGTTGTAGGGGACTAGAGTTGGCAAATGCCAATGTATGAAAAAGCAGATGAAAATCATAGGCAATACGGTGGAAAAAAGCTTCTTTTAGATGTAGCTCACTTGAACCACAATCCGGGCATACTCCTAGCGCAACCTGTACCAAACCCAAAGGCGTCGGCATATGGAGGTTAGCCAAATAAAATGAACGCGTGAATGCTATCACCACGCTGAGGAGTGACAAAACATCAACCGTACGGAAGCTAAAAAGGCCGGAAAATACGTTGAAAAGGAAGCGGACGCCAATTATAGTCCTTTTGAAAAGACACTGTTTGATCCATACATCAGATTGAAAGGTCATGGTGAATCTAGACAGAAAGGAGTAGATTCTATAAGATTGAAAATGAATGATAGAGAAGTTGAGAAGGAGAAGATAGTGAGTTCGGAGGGCGAGCTTGATTTCAAAGAAACATATATATCCCGTCCACCTTTTACTCGTCAAGTTTATGATAGAGGCTAATCAATGACATTGAAGGGGAGTATTTAACGCAACCAGAATCATGGAATTACAAAGCAAATAGTATTATGGGAATAAATCAAACTGAATGATGGAAAATGCAAATTAGGAATTTGGGTAGAGACATTCCAAATTAGTCTTTAAAATTTTTTAGAAATGCAAAAGTCACTTTACGAGAAGATAATTATTCATAAATTTTCCCCGATAAAAAAGAAAATCACACAAAAAAACATATCAAAGATTTTTTTTTTTTATTTTTCTATTTATCTATTCTTAAATCAATATTATGGAAAATTTGTTTAGAATGACGGTATAGAAAGTGAGATTTTGGAAATTTAAGCACACAGGGTGGTTTGGAAGCAACTTTCTTTTTTTCTCAAATGGGAAAGAGAAAAACGAAATAAGTCAAATCCAATTTTTCTATTTCAGAAAATTTTCTAAACATTGTTATAGCGACTTTCTTTGATAAGAAAATCATTATTCATAATTTTTCTATTGAAAAAATATTTTTTTCAGCCAAAATAAAAAAAACACGAATTCGAAAAATAGTTTTAAAATTATATTTATATATTAATAAATTAATCATATAGAAAGTTTCTTTAGAATGTCTTAATGTGGTCAATTTATTTATTTTTTTTGTAAGAGAATTTATATAAAGTTAGATTTAGAAATAAAATGAGAAATGATAATGTAAAGAGCATTCAAAATAGTCTTTTTAGATGCTACATTTCCCCCATATGATTTCTTAAATGGGAAATTTTGGATAAGCAATGCGTCATGCCAGTGTTTTTTTTTTCAATTTCTAAAAATTTGAGGAGAAATACTACAATAAATTTTGGAGTTGAGAAATATACTATTTGTAATTTTTCTATTAAAATATTAAAATAATTAACCAACACTATAAACCCTAGTAAACATTAATAAAATTATATTTTTATATTATATGTTGTAATATGTAAGCAAGTTTTACAAGGAGAATGATATTGGTAATTAATAAAATGTAAATTTCTAATAAAAGAAATGAATTTATAAAAAGTAAAATATAGGAATTAAAATTATAAATAAACGATCTAAAAGTTTGAGTCCCTGTGGTTTCCTTTGACCTAGTTGTGGAATTTCGATGTTTTTTAAAATCCGTTTTTCAATGATATTTTTAAAAGCTATTCTAAAAACAGATATAATCATAATATTTGTGATAAATAAATTTTAAAAATTAATTTGATTAGTAGTGTATTGTTTGGTAAAGATATGTTGTTTTTTGTAAAAAAACAAATACATATATATAATATAATAAATATAATTGATGTCATATTATAATCATTCATGAAATAAAAAATAAAAACATTTTTTTAAAGCATAATAATGTTATTTCTAAACTCACTTTAAAAACTATTCCCAATCCTCTACCCCTTCTTGGTGTTCCTCCCATGTCTCTTAGCATTTTTTTTTTATCTAAAACTTTAAATAAATTAATTTACGACATATAAAATAACTTGTAATACTATTAGACATATTCTAAATATAAAAATATAATAATTTAATATGGTATTATATAATTTTTGTATTTTTTAATTTTCAATTTCGCTTAGTATTAAAATAATAAGAATTGAAAATTATATTATTTTGTATCATAAAATTTATTATTAATATATTAATTTATTTAATATTTTAGATTAAAAAAAAGGAGGGGCCGTATAGAAAGCAGAGTATACCAAAAATCCCATGCGTCCCCTTGCCGTCGTCACCAACACTCTCTCTCTCTCTCTCCCTCTCCCTCTCTCTCGGCTCAAGAAATCAAAACACTGTTCAGCTCATCGCCCTTTTTTGGAAGTTTTGGTTACTTGTACCAGTAATTAGATCTAATCGTAGTTAATTTTTCCCTTATATTTTTTTGTGTATATTAGTATCTAAATATTTATGTGCTTTTCCTCTGCAATCAGATACTTACAGCTAAGAGAGGTCTTTTTATACTTTGGGTTTGTTTGTTTGCACCTTTTTACGCTGTGTTTTATCAGTAATTAGATCTAAGTGTTCTCAAGTTCTTCCTCTGAAAGTTTTGTATTTTAGTATCTAAAGGTTTATGTGCTTTTCCTATACAATCAGGTGTAATTCTTTGGGTGTTAATTGACATAACCAAGATTATGTGTTTTTCTATTTTGGGCTTGTTTGGATTGCAGCTTTTAAGCTCGAGTTTTTTCTGTTTTTTGGTTAAAAGTTGATTGCATTTGGCTGCCAAGCTTTTTTTGTTGTTTTGACGTACTTAAACAGTAATAATAAGCTCTCTTTTTTAATTAAAATTTATTACCAATCAAACTCTTTGATATTTACAAGTAATTGAAAATACTAAAGAAAATCCTTTTGGAAGGAAAAAGCATATTGTCTTTCTTTCCAAATCTCACAAGTGTGGGCAGTGAAAAAAGGATATAGAAATAAAGGTTAGAAAGAAAAAAGGTGAAGTTATATTTGACAGGAAGGGGTGGAAATTTGTATTTCCTTTTCTTCCTTTCCAAACGGAAGGCGAAACTCGAAAGGAGGGACAATTTATTTCTATTGAATGAATGAAACAAAAGTATTTGAAGACGAATGAACGCATGCTAGTGAATTTTTTTGTTTTGGTATTGTGTTATGTGAAGAAGGATGGAAGACAAAAGCATACTTGCAAAGTTGTGATTATGATCTTGTTTTATACCTTTTCAGGTATGGTAGTTGCCTGTTTATTTGTCCAGTTGTGCGCAAAATACGGTTTGGCTATTAAACATACTGGTATAATTTTCATGCGTCTTGGACAAATTATTAAATGATTGAAAGCTTTATACTTGGCATTTTGCTTTATTGTTTCTCATTAAAGTATGAAAGTATGAAACGAGTTCAGTTTTTGTAAGCATTTTTTGAAAGTATGTTTTCCCGTTTCAATAAAGGAACCTGTTCTTTTGAGATCATCTGCAGTTCATTTACTTGCTTGAACACCTGAACAATCACTCAGCTAGACCTGATGCTTCGTCTGTTGTTGTCTTTTATTTTTGCCAGCACTCGTTGATTTTTCTTTTTTCCCTTGTGTGTGAACAGATTTGTTGGTAGATTGTGGTCCTCCGTCACAAGATCTTTGTTGACTTTTCCCCAATCCGTGTGACATCCGTTTTTCAGGAGTTCTTTTGTATAGCTTTCTGGATTGAGGTAGTCTATATTGTCTCTTCGTAGACAGAGAACTAAGAAAGCTCAAAAACATACGTTCAGTTATGCAAACTGTTTCCCTTATTCATCCGAATTCTTACTTCTCTGCCAGGTCCTTCTCTTTCTCTGTGAGAATGTCTGTTTGTATGCTCAAATATCTTTTTTTTTGTTTTAATAACTGACGTTCGTTAGTTTAAACATGCTTTTAACAAATTGTAGGAGATGGCCTATCAAGCATGGGAGCTTGATGAGAACAAAATATCTGATATCTACTCAAAATATCGGAAAAGTTGAGTTCACTAGAAGAAATCTGGCTTGCAAGTTTTTGAAAACCAAACTGCATGTGCTTCCTAATACCGAAGATGGACATCCTCGCCTCTCTACTCCGGATGAAACTGCACATACAAAAGCAAACAAATATGATGAAGAAGAACATATATTGCTGAGCAAATGGTCACCTCCTCGGTTCCTATGGAGGGGATTATCTGTTCTAGTTTTGGCGGGCCAAGTAGTTGTTCGGGTTTTGAAGGGCAAAGTCCACTGGAGAAATACTCTTCAGCAGCTAGAGAGAGTTGGCCCAAAGTCACTCGGTGTATGTTTATTAACCTCAGCTTTCGTTGGAATGGCCTTCACAATACAATTTGTTAGAGAGTTCACTAGATTAGGACTAAACAGATCCGTTGGTGGGGTTTTAGCTTTAGCTTTTTCCAGAGAGCTAAGCCCTGTGGTCACATCAGTAGTTGTTGCTGGTCGTATTGGGAGTGCATTTGCTGCAGAGTTGGGGACAATGCAAGTCTCTGAGCAGACCGATACACTAAGAGTACTTGGCTCAAACCCAGTTGATTATCTGGTCACACCTAGGGTTATTGCCTCGTCTGTTGCTTTACCTTTTTTGACCTTAATGTGTTTCACTGTGAGCATGGCTTCTAGTGCTCTTCTAGCTGAAGGGGTTTATGGGGTTAGCATCAATATTATTATGGATTCCGCTCACAGGGCTCTCAGGTCATGGGACATAATTAGTGCAATGATAAAGTCACAAGTTTTTGGTACGATTATATCGGTAGTGAGTTGTGCGTGGGGAGTCACCACTTTCGGAGGCGCTAAAGGCGTTGGGGAATCAACTACATCGGCTGTGGTTCTCTCTCTTGTTGGTATTTTTATCGCTGATTTTGCTCTTTCGTGTTGTTTCTTTCAAGGAGCTGGAGATTCGCTGAAGAATTGTGTGTGATTTTGACAAACCTTGTTCTAATTTGTGGATTTCTATATTGGAAAGTTCCCTCGTTAAGTTGTTCTATCATATAGTTGGACAACTGGCAGAGAAACCATTTGTGGAATAAAGTTCATGTTGTGAGCAACTCTCTTTCAGTAATTTTTTGTTTGCCGCCCTCTTGTTCACTTCTCACTTCTTGTGTATGAATTTGTAGTTGTATGTACTTTTGGGAATTAAGTTTGTTAACCATGTTGGGACCAAGGGTATAAGATGATTCAATGTGTCTTCTGGGGCAAAAGATATGATGGCAGTTTTCGGATTATATTTGTGAGACTTCTATTGGTAGATGAATATGACTGGCATTTATGCACTTTTGTTTTTTCACTATGCCCACTTGAATACACACACAAACACACCTACACATCTCTTATATATCTAGTCTCTACTAAAAGTACTGGCATGTTTTATATATTTTTATTCCAAATTTACCGTTTTATTATTCTTTATTCCTATTTAAATTCTTATTAAAATTGAAGAATTCCTAAGCCCTGCTCACGACCATCATGCGCCACAAACAAAAAAAAGAATTGCGAACAGCACATCCTCTCCACCGGACCCGATCACAGTCCTGAGGCTCGCAACCCTATCCCTATTCGGCGCCCTCCACAGGCCTCAGGTAGCCCATTGCCTCTCTCTCTCGCTCTCTCTATTGTTGAAAGTTGTAAGTGTCTCTCTCTCTTTCTATTGTAAAAACTTATAAAGTCTTGTTTGAGTTTGATTTCTTCTCCATAAACTTGAATACTTGGTCTTGTATCAACTTATTTTCATAAATTCCTGGACAAGATGATAAAATCATCTTTTGTATCGTTATTTGGATTTCATATGTATTTGTATGTATGTAGCTGTGGTGATTTTTCTAATCAGAGGATATATTTGATTGGTTAAATTATGCGTTTATGAATTTCATGTAAGTACGAAGGCTGTCGACTGATAGGCCTTCTAAAGAAGTAATTTACTTTATTATACTAAATTTTTCTAAAAAAATTAGAACCACAAAAAGGCGTCAATATTCACTTGAATAAGTCAAGCTTTTTTTTCATATATTTGATTAATTAGCTGTAACAAATATTTTTAGTTTCCAAGTGAATGGGATTGAATCAGTATGGTTCGGAGCAAAACTTTGGAATGGTTGAATTTTTGATGAATATGGTTATTTGTTTAATTTGTGTCGATACATATATATAAAAAACTTGATTTTTTAGTGTGCTTCTCAATCTGAAAAACATTGATCTGCATATGGTAAAAGATTTTAAATATATTTAAATCGACTTTTGTTTTGGGGAAGCATTTTAATCAGATCGTTGGCATCTTTTTCTTTCCTTTCTGTAATATCCTTCAGATTTGCTAACGAATCAGCACAATCTTACTTCGTAGTTTGTACATATATTTCAATTTAGAAATGAGCCTTTTGTTTGTTGGTTCACCTCTTTGTTGCACCTTGTGAAAATATAACTGGATAAGGTATGGAACTCCGAGATATTCTTACTGCTTCAAATGGAAATAAGATTACGTACGTAGTCTTATAACATGTGTTCGCTTTGTTTGAGACATTATCAACGACTGTAGGTAGTCGTGTAACATGTGTTCATTTTGTTCAAGACATGGTTAATGATTGTCTGTGTTTAATTCACTTTGGATGTGCAAAGTTGTCATACTATATTTTCGTGTAGACCTCTGCTCGGATTATACCATCATTCCTCTTTTATTCTGTTACTAATATGAAGTAAAACTATTCACTTTGCAACCGAACCAAAAAAAAAGGCGCTGAACCTAGCCCTTGCGCACACAGCCCTAGCCCTTGCTTAGCTCTCATCGCCACCACAGATTATAGGGTTGTGAAAATGTGTGAAATAGGGGGCTAATATGTGATGACATTGTGTTATGGTGATGAAATAAATAGAAAGGGCACAATGTGTTTAAATGCCTTGTGAAATTGGGGTTATTGGTTGATGACATAATGGATGTCATTGTCAATGTGATGTACTTTTGAGTCTAGTGAATTGCCAATTGATCTTTTACAACTAGTAGACGAGGAAGTTTGGAAAAAAGAAAAAACTTTGATAAGGTATTCAATCTTAAATCCCATATCTCCGATAAACAGAGTGAGATTAAACTCTCATTTCCTTTCCCTTCTCACCGCTTTCGTGGTTTTTTTTCATCTAATTGTTCTGTGAATCAGCTCATTATTTCAAATCTCCTTTCTGATATGCATAGGTATTTTTCACTGGATTTGGTATGGTTTTTTTTTTCTTCCAAAATTGATACTGCTACATGTGCACTTAAATGGTTTGTGCCTAAAAATATGCATTTAGATTAATATGCACTAAGTACTTTTTTACTGGCTTTGGTATATCAAGCACAAGCATTTCGGTATTTCTTTTATTGGTCAAATTTTTATGATCCCTCAAAACCATTCGTTTACTTATTATATGAGTTAACAATAGGCAGAATACTATTCACCAGAATTTGTGTGGGTAGATTAATAGTTGTCACTACATTTAGATTTTTCTTGACATTCGTCAAGAGATGAACTTGATTTTGCCAGAAATTCTTGATCCACAAATCATGCATGATTTTGGCACCCTATGCCAGAGAATTTGATTACGAGTTAACAATTCTTCATTGTCCAAATTGCAATTTATGTATGGTAGTAGTAAAGAGTTACCTCAGAGGTGTTTTGAGTTTTTCTATTTTGATTTCGAGCTGACAAGAATATAGCTGATGCCAAGCATGTGAGAGACTTTTAATCAGTTATAGAGAAATTCAAATGGTTCATCGACCACGTGTGCTACTTTTGTAGCCAAAGAAGAAGTGTGTATCTTAATTTTAAGTATTATATGTATGCACGTTTGAGAGTTGAGATCATGTACCCTGTGTAGTTGCAGTAGCTATGGCAATGAGTGCAGGAAGAAGAGCTGTCAAAGAATCCAAACATTTTTCTCTTCTTATGCAATTCTAAAGGCGGGTTAGCTTTTGCCTTGGCTTAAGAAACCTTGGTCTTGACTCTGTTGTTGTTTCACTAAATATGCCGAAACTATTGTGATGATTAGTTAGAATGTGGTTCCTCTTCAGGTATAATATTCTAGTGACTACATTTGTAATCAATAGTTACAAATCTCTCTTGACTATACTAGGAATTAATGTCTTGTTATTGTCAGTTTTACTAGTTTAAGAACTTAAAAAGGGGATTTTAAAATTTTTGTAAATTTATTGGTGGAGCTATGTGTTAATTACATATGGGAAGTACTCCCCTCAGAGAATGAGAGAGTTTTCAGCCACACTATAAATGAAGAAAAAGAACAAGGGATTAAGAAAATTCAATTCAAATTGGAAAGATGAGATATTTTCAAGGACTTGGTCATGCTTGTTCATGAACAAGGAGTTGTTATTGGTTGGATTTTCTCTGTTTCTTTTTTCTTTTCTTTCTTTCTTTTTTTTTTTGGATTTATGGTATAAAGTTTCATTTTTGTTCTTGCTAAGAAACTTCCTCTCATTATTTAAACTCTTAATCTTGTATGCCTTTCAGAAATAAGCCTAAAGATTAAGAGCTATCATGCTAGAACCATAGAAGCTATACTTCTCAATTGGCCAAGGCAACAAAAGCCCACAGATCTAATTCAACCATTGTAATTTTTTGTTCTCTAACTTCTATAATCTATCTAGCACTATTCTAAGCGTACCATATCCATATGTTTCATACAATTTCACTTCCAAAAATTGCTCTTATTTTGTTTTTTCTGAATCTCAATTGTGTAAGATAATCTGAGTAAGGAGCCATCTTAATCCGTTAAAAAATACCACAACTCACCATACTTTCATTCACTTTCTTGAATAATAAAAAATCTTGGGTTTTCACATCTTTCCTCTGTAGAGTACAATAGGAGGATGACGGGTAAGGCGAAGCTGAAGATGTACACGACGAAGGAGATAGCGGCAAAGATGGTTGCTTGGCTGAAAAAGAAATCTTCACTCAATGAGCTTAGAAGTTTGAGGCTACTAATTTTTGGAATGGCATTAGATTTTAGTTTGAGAAACTCGTTTAAACAAAAAATGGACATGAGATGAATTATTAAATAGCAGTTTGTGAGTATTGAGGCTGGTGAATTCGTCATGCAAACAAACTTAAGCCAATCGTCTCTTGTACAACAAGATAAGAACACTTGTTGGTGTTGGTTAAGTTGGTAATTTTTACTTTATTTTAAAAAATAAAATAAAAGTGCACAAATAAGCATTTTATCGACCTTCGTGCCATAGTAGAAACTGAAATTTGTTGTTAGGCCGATGCTTGGCTTTCCAAGTTCATTGTCTTGTTTGGGACTTCAATTGATACTTCAGTGCCTTCATATGTTGTTAATATATGCTAGAAGAATCACACTCGCATTGCACCATGTCTTTCTTGATATATTAGTAATTTGGCTATTTTTCTTACTTTATCAATGGAATAACGGTTGGTTTGTTTATTATATTTTAGCTTGTAACTTTTATCGCTGTTATAATAAAAATATAATGATCATCTCTATCATTTTATTATTACTGCTACAAGATTCTTTTGAGCACTTCAAAATAATAGATATATAGGCAAGGTACTTAAAATATATAATCATATTTTACTATAATAAATTTAAAGAAACTAAAAAATTATGTGTAGCAAACTCTTTGTTGACCTAGATGGTTGTCACGGTGTCAATTCCCAAATTTTACAGATTTTTGTGATAAATTTTTGGCAGTCTCATCTCCTTAATTAATATTTATTTTTCTATGTACGTTCTTAAAATACAAGTTTACAAATAAAAATCATTTTTTATTTTAGGATATTAAAAAAAATCCATAAAATAATTTTATACTTGAACGTAAAAAAATATAATATAACACAGAGATAGGTTGCTCGTCTTTATTTAAAAAAGGTTTTTTACTTCAAATTATAAATTTGATGTTGATTTATGATATTTTGTTAAGGGAGTAAAGTATTTAATACCTTAATAGCTTTTAATTTAACAAATTACTTGTTTATTCTTTTTCTGTTTTTAAATAGGTTAAAAATTAATGTAATTTTATTACTCATGAAGGGCATTTTTGGAATAAAAAAAAGAGAAATTTTTTTATGGGCTTCACACTTTTATAATAGAATTAGATTCATAGAGAGTATGTTAGATAATCTGATGCAGAATTTAATAAATAGAAATTATGTAAAATGAAGATAGAGTCATTTGATTCTATATTTTTAAGAATTTGTTAAGATAATATGATGCAAATGCTCTAATAACAATATTGTGTAAGTAAAATCATAGTAGTCATATTGAACAATGGAAGCGGACCCCATACGGGAAATGAGAAACAAAAAACTTAGCCTTAGAAATAGGGGAAACAGGAACCGAGCACATTATAAATAACGAACAATAATATATCTCTTGAAAAACTATCAAGGTATAGTTGAAAATATGTACATATATTATTACAAAGATTGTAATACATTTAAGATAAACTACTATTAGTAATATTAGACATTTTTTTTTGGAAATTAAATTAGTAATATTAGACATGCTATTACTATTTTGTAAAAATAGATTAAACATGATTTTTTTTTTATTATTTTATGAGTTTCATTGCAGTAATACAACTTTTTGCAAGCAAATTTTGCTACGAATATGAGAAACAAAGAGTTCTGTATCGGAAATGCACCGAGTAAAACATATAAAATGACAATTAGAAATGTCAATTGAATTGGATATGACATATCAATTCAAACCAAATCTAAACCAAATGTATTTGTGTCTGATTAGGACTTGATTAAAAATAAATTTGGTTTAAATTTGGATTCAATCTTAAATCTAATAATTGGGTTTTGAATTGGATTGAATTGTTTTGGCACAATACATAATATGTAATAGCTTAGTATGCTTTTCTCTCTCCTTAAAATTACTAACTTATGTTGCATAAAAAAGATAAATGGGTTGAGTTGGTTTATTTAATGGTTTTACTTATTTTGGTTTAGTTTGGGTTTAGATTGGGTTGTAGATATTTTAGATTTGGTTTGGTTTTGTTTGAGTTGAACGTTATTTTGGTGTGAATTTGGATTGGGTTGCTTACTTTTTAGTTTGATTCGGTTTGTATTAAACAAATTGTCATCCACAGGCCCTCAACAGATAAAGTGATGAACCATGTAACAATATTATTGTACTGGTTAACTTATTTTTTCTGTAATCCTTCGTATTTACAAACGAATAAGCACAATCTCACTTCGTAGTTTGAACATCTATTTTATTATTAGTTTAGAAATGAGCCTTTTGTTTATACGTTGACCTCTTTGTTGCATTTTGTGAAAATACGATAAGTGGACCAGCTATTGGGCCCCAAGATAGGTATTTATTGGGCCCCAAGATAGGTATTTTTACTATTGGAAAATGTATGATTTTCATTTGATTTTTATGAGATTGGAGCCCATGAAAGCTACTAATTTTGAATCATTTTTATATGGAATATACATAATATTTTTTACCCGTTCTTGGGTGGGTTTTAAAATATGATAAGTGGACCAACTATAAATTCTAAGGTTCCGATCCCAATTCTTAAAAGAATTAGGATAGGAC
>MKEJ01062104.1:0-10769 GCA_001753735.1 Embelia ribes
TTTCAGCTAAAAATGTTTAGTTCGTAAGTGAAAACAGAGGGGGAGGAGAAACCTACCATAGCTGCAATCAAGTGAGAGAGAGAGAGAGAGATCGCCGAGGAGAGGGAAGCTGGAGAGAGTAGCAGCGGTAGAGAGATGCGGCGATGTGTGTACGTTGTATTCTGTAGGCTAGGGTTTCATGGCAACTGTTGTGATGGAATACCGAATTTCTCAAATGACAGAAGACTCCAGGGGATGTATTTTTTTAATTGTTTATTATATTAGTAATAATGATCATGATTTTGATTATTATTAAAAAAAAAATGTTGTAGTTTTTATTTCTATTCTTGTTCTTTATGTTTGGAAGAAGAATTTCATATACAAATATTAAATCAATTATGGAAATACCTATAAATTTATGCACATATATATAGATATATATATATAAGTACAATAAATGTTCGTTTAAATAAAATTCTGTAAACAAATTTAAGAAAATCAATTTGTTAACATAAATCTTGCGCCATCAATGCTCTTACGGATGGAGTATTAGGTCAGTATTATATAAGGGATGAAGAGTGACTAACACTTCTTAAAAAATATAAAGATGAGAAAAAAAATTTCAATCACAAGAATACAATTTTTAAATGATTATAAAATAATTTTTGAAATTTTTTATTACAAAATTTTATTTTTGTGGCTAAAAATACTGAATTAGGAGTCAGAAACTCATCTTCCTCGAATAAGAAGCTCATGAGCGGATTGAAGTTATGATAAAAGGAGTCATTTTTTTTCTTTCGGCCAACAAACTATAAAAAAATAATAATAAATGTTCATATATATTGATATTTCTGAGAATTATTATACCTTATAGAGTTTGCAAGCTTATAACAAGCTTTCGGATGTCCAGATTGGCATTACTAACTTTAATACTGTTATAATTTTCTAAGCTGATTGTACCATTGTGGTTTCATTTTTTTTATAAATATTGTAGCGATAGATGTAGTATATTCAATATTCTCCAAGTGGTAAGAATTGTATAGTTAAACTTTGTTATAGATTCAAAACTCGTTACACCATTTTTTTGGTTTATTATTTTTTCTCTTCAATTCGAATATGTTTTAAGTAGAAAATTTGCTGTCATTTGCTTAACTTCCTACGTCCACCCTTACTGATGCTTCAAAATTTTAAAATATTGATATAAAAGTTAAAAAGTGCATTAGATTGGACTAATTATTGTGCCGAGTCGGACTGGTTAGAAATTGATTGTGAAATCTCATTTAGGAGCCGTGGATGATCGCCATACTCGACTAGTTCAAGTAAACAATTGTTTTTTTTTTTTAAAAAAAAAAAGTAGTAAAACAAGACGCATTTGGCATATTAGCCTCTTGCACCACTTCATTTTTTAGATTGTAGCTCAATTTGTCGACAGTGAAAATAATCCTTTGGTACGACAACATGATAATTGAAAATACTTGCTGGATGCTTGAAGTTGCGATGTTTACTTGCCTATGATCTGCGCTTTATTTTGGATCACTTCAAATATAAGTAAAACTATTCTAAGCAAAACATGTTTTCCTTGAATTCATGCATATATATGTGATCCGGACAAAAGGGGATAAGATGTAAAACTGTAGAAGTAATCAGTAATGTGAGGAAATCTCGAAAAAAAAAGGAAAAAATAACCAATAATAATAAAATTACGCCCCAGGGAATGACCATGGGGTTTTCTTGTTTTGCCATACGTACATATCTATAGTTTTTACTTTTATAATTCCACTCATACAAACATTCTTGAAGCTTTGTGCATTTTATCAGCCTCTGTGCAAGCATACACTTCGATTGTTACTGTGTTAGATAACAGTTTACATGAATTTTAGAAGAAGAAGAAGAAACTTATGAGTAGTGGAGATGCATATCTTCAATCTCTTCTAGTCAAAAGGCTCGATTCTTGGATCATGCTCGCTCGCCATCACCATTCCAGTGCAGAGACATGTCGGGCACATTACCTACACAAACATAGAAAAACCCAAAAAGTCGGAAAGTATAAGTCAACCAATCACAATGAAGTACCATAGAGGTTACAAAGCAATTGCAATTGTAAGTACTCAGAACATATGGTTATGTCCGTGTGCTAACAGGGTTCTAGCTCGCCTGAATGCTAACAAATGCTAATTTGATTGTGATTCCTAAACATGTATTCCTTGTAATGCTTATTGTCCATTTCGCAATTCTTATTTTAAAAGTGTTTCTAATTTCGGTTTGGAATTGTACTGTACCACAGTCGAGGGGGAAAAGGGAAAAATAAGTAATCTAAAAAAGAGCCGAAATACTAATACCCGACACTTAGCCATGGAAGTGGCTAAGATCAATTGACAAATGATGACCCAACATTATGTATTACAAGTACAATTTATATACTCAGTAGTAGATCTACACATTTCAATCTGAAATGGTTACGTTCAGGAAATAACCTCTACGCGAAGCAAGATATAAAGATATTACATACCTTTCCAGCTCCTGAGCAGTTTAAACACCTTTGAGTATTTGGTGCACGTAAGGGGCGGTTAGAAGGGTTGGAAACTGAAATGGGTTCGATTTTCAAACAAACACCGCTTGCAGAGCAGCGAGCACATGCCAAATATCCTGTTTACAGAACCATAGGAACATACAATAAACGCTGGAAAAATCACAAGAGATTAAAAAAAAAAAAACCTAATTCAATGATCACCACCCATTTGGCTGCAACGGCTGAATAATAGATTAATTCAATTCATGAGAACCATGTTGATTGGTCGATGAAATATATTAGTGAAAACTTTTTAGCTACTTGTATGAATAGAATCATATCATCATATTCTTAATGGGAATACTAACTTTTCCTCACATTATCCATGGTGTTTGGTAATACAATATGAAAAACTATTATCAGCGCAGTGAATCTTGAGTGGACAAAGTATCAAGCCATGTCCGGTACATACTTCATTAGTGTCGCCGTTTTACTACTTGCCATTTCTCATAAAATACAAAAGCTACAGATAGATATACATAGTACTACAGAGAATTGAGCACAATTGTACAAGTGAATAAACATTTAGCATACCGGTTCCAAGGCAATACTTGCACCTTTTCTTCTCTTGCTGCTCGACATTATTAGCTTCTAGAAGCATCAAAGCCGAAATTACACCCACAGCCCCACCCGAAAAAGAAGCCACAATTGGGTCGACCTGACTATTTTAAAAAGATATACCAGTGTATCAACAAAATAATTAAATGTCCATTACAGTGAAATGGACA
This sequence comes from Embelia ribes, assembly GCA_001753735.1. Lineage (NCBI taxonomy): Eukaryota > Viridiplantae > Streptophyta > Magnoliopsida > Ericales > Primulaceae > Embelia > Embelia ribes. The sequence continues at coordinate 3,277 of MKEJ01062104.1, forward strand.
TTAGCAATCATAAATATGACATAGGATAAGAAGTGAATACACTAATTTATGTTAGAAGGAACCCAGATAAGATTTGTACCTTAACTGCATGGGTAAATGCAAATTGTGTATAAAATCTTCATATGAAGTGCCTCCCAAGCCAAGTTTCAGCTCGAGCTGCCAAGTGAAACAGAAGTCTTTAGCTTGAACTATGTCACATTCAAGTTAAAAAGGACTCTAAGGTGACAGAATTGTTACAGAGCTCACACGCCTTGTGTAAGACAACCATTTAGTTCATTTCATTGGCTTGACAAACAATAACTAATTTAAGCTAAACAACATTACAGACACCTCTTCTTTTCAGATGAGCATGATATGAGATATGGGACAAGAGAGCTTAGTTACGTACAATTGGTGCAAGGAGGCCACCAAATAAAATTGTGGCAGATATGAAAGAAAAGCTTGTCAGGTACAGCTGCTTCAGTGTCTTAGGTGTCTGTTACAGAAAACAATACAAGGTGAGCTAAAAATAAACAAGCTTCAGTTTGAAGAGGGCTTGAAGAAAACACAAAAGGGTAACTCCTAATCCGACCCCAAATTTGTTTCAGGATTTACCACATGAGGGAGAAAAGGAATTGATGATGGAATCTCAGGCATCTCATTTTCCTCCTCACCATTGGCATCAACAGCCTTGATGCTCTTTATTCTTTGTTGTATACGTAATCTTCTAACCTACAGAAAATTAACACATGCATGACAATGCAAATGAAAAGGCAGAACTAGACCAAGGACGGAACTTTTCGATAAGAGAAGTGATCTAGGACCTGCAACTATAATAATCTTACCTCCTCCATAAGGAGAAAGATTTTATTGCGTCTACTCTTTATATTGTCTTCGATTTCCTGCAACTGCATCTGGACGAAATCTTGAACAGTCTCCGGACCTTCTATAATGCAGAAGTTACTGCAACAGAATACAAACATTTCTACCTTAACGACAAGATTTTTCGTATCCCACAAATTAAATTATTACATATGGCTCATGACAACGATTAGCTATGCAAGTTCTTCTTCCAATGCCATGAATTAGCAATATATATGCATAATTTCATTTGTTCAGATAGGAAACACTGTCACCACCAAATACTACCATGCCCTTGTTTCCAAAAGACACAGATGATACAGGTGAAAAACACTTGCAATAATGCTAAAAGAAAATAGACTAGCAAATCACTTAACAACATTTTATATGTTTCTAGTATATCCGCTACACGGAATAGAGTTAACGGAACATGATCACTAAGTAACACGCATATATTTTAGAGTTAAATTTTTCATTTAGGGAGTCCGTGTTTACTCTCCACTCGCTGAATAAATACAATTTCTTTTTTTTTTTTTTAATATTTCAAGTTCCTTATTCCAAAGAAAAAAGGAACCTTTTATTGGTCCAGAAAAAAATAATTTACGAGCAATGTCAATCTTCCCCGAACTTAGCAATAAAAATTGTAAGTACCCTTACCGGAGATATAAATGCCACCTCCGTTACTGGATAGTAATTTAAGCCGAAAAAAATTCAAATGGAAAAAAATTTAGGCATATCCAGCTTAAAGGTTTGAAAAATCAATTTCTGGAAAGAAAACTGATGTAGTCTTGGTATAATTTCTAAAGTTAGAAACTAAATTAGGTTAAAGACATAAGCTGAATAACCAAATACTACAAAACAACTTAATTAAAATAACCCGAGCATAAAATCTACCTCTCTATGCAGCTTTCAGTTCAAATTCAAGCACAAAAATAAGTCATAAAAAAAGCATAAAAATTAAATTTAAGCATAAAATAAAACCTGGGGAGCAATTCGCCGGAACCAGGAGGGTCCTTGGAAGAAGAACACACGACTGTGGGTGGACGCGAGCCATTTCTGAACAAGGAGAGGGCCCGTCTAGGGTTCCGGTGCACAATCAACGGCTGAGATGAACTGAACCTGGAATTGGAGATACAATGGAGGTGTGAGGAGAGAGATGCGGAAGTCATCGCTCCTCTCTAATCCCTGAAGAGCATTGACATGTATATATATATATATATAGAGAGAGAGAGAGAGAGAGAGAGACGGTTTTTTTTTTTTTGTTGGTAAGCAGGGGTTAATTCAACAAAACACTTTACAAATATATCTAATTAAACAAATAATATTTATAAAATGTAAATTTTTGGACACTTCTATTTTTTGGAATCTAAAATTTGAAACAAAACACTCGTCTTTCTCTCTCTACTTCGCACATCTCTCCACTACGCACACTCCCTCTCTCAACCGTCGGTTTCTCTTTCTCTATTGACTACTCTCTCGCATGTCTTTCTCTATAGTCGATATATCTCTCTCACGTCTCTCTCTCAGACGTTGTGTGTCCCTCTCTCTATTTGAAATTGAGTTTCAATTTTAAAAATATATTTGTGATAAATAAAGTTTAAATTTTGGATTGTTGCATTTATTATCAATTGTAAGATTTGATATTTTTATAATCATTTAGATTTCTGATGTCATTCGTATCTGTTTCCATCATTTTGAGTATATATGAAACATAAGTTCTGGTTTTTGTTTCTTAACATTTTCTGCATATTTTTTAATCCTCCCTTTCTTAACTTTTTCTAGTGTTACTCTGTTGAACTCTTTCTTATTAACTTGGAAATATATTTGTGGTAAATACGGTTGCAATTTTGGAACTGAAATTAGGGGAAAATATAATTATGATAAATTAGATTTCAATTTTGGGATGCGTTTATTATCAAATTGATATTCTTACAATTATTTAGGGTTTCAATTTTGGAATTGAAATTAGGAATTTTGGAAATATATTTCTAGTACATAAGGTTTCAATTTGGGTTGTGTTTATTATCAAATTGATATTCTTATAATCATCCTTATCTGTTTCTTAACAAATTGTTAGTTTCTAAACATTTTTTTTAGCTCTATCGTAACTGTTTTTCATAACTTGAAAATATATTTGTGGTAATAGGGTTTGAAATTGTTAGCTTATGAATAGTTTCTTGACTGTTTTTTAGCAGTTTCTTGATTGTTACTTAATTTATTGAGTGTTCCTTTAGTAGTTTTTTGACTATTTCTTAGCAGTTTCTTAACACATTCAGTGTTTTTCCTTATTGTTTCTTTGGTGTTATTAACAGTTTAACATTTCTGCATTGTTTTTTTTTTCTGTGTTATTAAGATGGTCTCCAAGAAATTCATTATCCCTTCCTCTGATGATTTTGAAGGCAAAATGTCCTAAAGGGGGGTGTTTCACACATTAAGAAGAAATTAGTGAATTGAATTTGACAGAGATGATTAATGATACACAATTTAAGCATATCCTCAATGCACCAAATGTAAGGTTTTCATGGAACATAGTGCATGGCATTATGATTATGAAAACAATCAATCAAACCCATGATGTTGTTCACTTCTTAATCAATGATAAAGAAGTGACTTTTAGCATTAAAGACTTTACATGGTTAAATTTTGGAAAGTTCCCTGATAGGATTTTTGTGAGTGATTGGTCCTCACCCATTCTGAGAAGGTATTGGCCTGATAAAGTTGAAAAATTGACAAGAAAGAAGGATGGAAGCTGGGTCTGTGTTGCTTAATTTGCAATAGTTTTTATGGATATGAAAATACTCATCTAATGGATAATAGACTTTTTAATTTAGATGAGGATTTGGATGTCTTCCTTGACTATCCCTGTGGTAAGGTTGTATGGAGAGTTACTTTAAAGGGGTTAAAAAGGACATCAGGCATTATCAACAGATGGTGAATGAGCATGTTAAGAAGTAGGGGTATACAACCTATAGGTTTCCAATTGCTCTTCAGGTATAGATATATGGGGTCATTACCTCATTTGTGCCTGAATTTGCAACTAAGGTACAGATACAAAACCAAGAGCCTATTTGCCCAAGAATACTGATGTATACCTCAAACAGTATTCCAAGTTCGAAGGTAGTTCAAAACAAAATCAAGCAAGGTAATGTAAGTAATAACTAAATTGCACTGTTATGAACTAATATCTTGACAATATGTATGAATTTAATTTTGGTTTCAAAATTTGTTGCAGGTAAATGAAATCAAGGTAATTGAGGAAGAGGAGGTCTTTTTGAAAGAATAGATTTTGCGGATTTTATGGGCGAACTCCTTCATAGGTTGGGATTTAACTGTATGACATATTGTTTGTCTCTATTCCTCAAATTCTATTTATGTTTCTTAACTGTTTCTCAACTTTTTCATAACTTTTGAAAAGTATTTCTGAACTCTTAACCTCACTCATCTGTGTTTCTTAACTATTTATGATTATGAACTATTTCCTTGTAACATCCCGAAAATTCCGAGAAAAGTTTTCGTTTTTAAATTAATAATGTTATTATTTATTTAAGCGTTGATATGTTACATTAGAATTGAATGTAGCATAAGTGTTGTTACGTATTCGTTGATATGAAACGTTGGTATTGTTGCGTTGATACGAGGCGTTGGTGTTGTTTTATTGTTTACGAGATATAATGCATTAGCATAGTATGCATATAAGCGTTAGCCCTTTTCTTACGTAGAGTAGTTGTAGCCTTAGTGTTGAGTGTTGTGGATAACGGTGTTGAGAAGTGTGTGGGGTTGGCATTGCGAGACGTTAGCCTAAATGCCTAAGCGTTGAAAGATCGAATTTTGAATTTAACCTTCAGTAAGGGAAATCAGTCGACTATTGGAGTAGAATCAGTCGACTGTTAGTGAACTAATCGACAGATTGTGGGCATCTATTTACTGATTTGAGGCCCAAAAATGTCCAGTGGCTCAGGTGGATTGCAACAGTCAACTGTTGAGGTTAATCAGTCGACTGTTAGAGTATGTTAACAATGTCAGTGGATCTGACTTGTGTTGGTTCAAATCTGTCGACTGATAATAGGAATCAGTTGACTGATTTGTGCAATCTGTCAACTGTTAGAGCTCAATTGTTGACTGATTGGTACACAGTCGATTGTTACATTAGAACAGTCGACTGTGTTGGGCAGCTTGGGAAATGTGATAAAGTGGCTTTAAGTTACATCCAACCTCATGTTCCCATTTCCATTCCGACCAGAGAGAGATAGCAGTGTAGTGTCATTTTTAGACCACTTTAAAGCTCAAAATTCATCTTGTGTTGGAGATTGTCCGCGAGAATAGAGCGGAGATTCGTGACCCTTAGAGCATAGTGATCATTTTGAGGTAAGTATTGAATCTTGTCTTGTTCATTCATCAACCCTAAATTTTTGCTTCATTTTGAAATGAAATAGAAGTTGATTTTCTATATCTTGGTGATTGGTAGATCATGTTTAATTGTAGGTTTGTGTTGATTCGAGTTTGATGGCTAGGTCAAACCTCGAGGTGAAGAACGGAGCAATTTGGGGCTTTTGGTTCATTAGCTCTCAAGAGTTGATTGGCGTCGTATAAGGTACGAGTAGATTACGGGATAATAATATAAGCGTGAGTCTATGTATGTACCTCTATATATAGATGGTGTATCGATGAATTGGAGTTGTATGAGTAGAAATGTGTTGAAATGTGTTGAATCGGGTTGAATGGAGTAGAATTGCATTACATATGTGTGGGTTGGTGTTATTATTAATTGTACAAGAAGTATGAATTGTTCATACATTCATGGCATTGCATTTTCATTACATGAGCATAAGTTGTTTTAATGAAAATAAAGCTGATAGAAATGATTTCTATGTGTTGAATTTAAAAATGAAAATTTCAAAAGAAAGTGTTGAAATCGTGGAATGTATTGAAACGAGTTGGTGTTGAAAATGTATTAGAGTAATGATGCTCAATTGCGTTGATGAATTTAAGCGTTGTTGATTTAAAATCGAGGATTTTAAAGTGTTGAATATGGAAAATACGTAAGTTATATTCATAGGGAGTTGAGTCGTGTTGAGCTGTTTTAGGAAAGTGTCGCCTATGATGTATTGAAAAATAAAGAGAGGGCTCGGTGCCCTATCGTGAAAATTGAAAAACTTGATCAGGGAAAATATTTGGCGGATTATAAAATGCGTTGAGACACTAGTTCTCATCCTTGCGTTGTATTGGTGTTGTTGTTGGTGTCGATTTATAGTCTATAATCATGTCCCGCGTAGAGGGCGAATTATAGATCGTGTTGAGACACTAGTTCCCATCCTTGCGTTGTGTTGGCGTTGGTGTTAATTTATAGTCTATAATCGCGTCTTGCGACGAGGGCGGATTATAGATCGTGTTGATACACTAGTTCCACTGTCAGTATTGCATAGTGTCGGTGTTAGTGTTGAATAGCGTTGAGTTGCATTGCATGGACATTGTATTGCATACACTATTACTTGTTTTATTTATGCATGTTGGCACCCATAGCATTTCGTTTACCGTATTATTAAGTAATCTAACTCGAATATTTTCTCTTTTTCCATATCATATCATATCATAATTGTATTGTAGGTGCTAAGATGGGAGACGGTCCTCGTTGAGGCTATGTGTTGATCAGTGTATGTACCTTTTGGAGCTATAGAAGACATAGCTGACTTTGTGTTGTAACCTCTTATCTTGATGTATTATTTTGAGGCATTGTATATTGATGTTGCAGATTTATCTTTTATATTACTTCATGTTGTTGCCTTAAGTGACCAGTGTGTTAGGCTTAACTTGGAGCATGCAGTTTATTATATTTTTTATTGTAAACATGGAGTTTATTTTGCGATAATATACAAGCCATATGCAGGGTGAGCTTATATTTTAATTCAATATAAATGCCATATGCATGCTATAGCGTAGCTTTACTTATCGCACACTCTGTTGTAGGTAGTGGTTGTAGAATGGGATTGAGAAAGAAGCGATATATATTTTTCGTTTCCTTTTTTTAAAAAGGGAATAAGCTTGCGTCTCCAGTTCTCTCTGGATTTCGGGGCGCTACATTCCTACTCTGCCTGGTATTTCTTACAGGTGAGGAATATGATGTTGAGAAAGATGATATTGAGGTTGTTGTTGAAGCGGAAGAGTAGGGCAAAGATAAAGAAGAGGGCAAAGATAAAGAAGAGGGTAAGATGCTGAAGGTGAAGAGCAAAAGCTGGGACAATTTTTGAAAAGATTGATGAAGAAAAGGCATCTTGAAGATAAAGCCAGTCTTACTAAGACTGTCTTCTTTGGCTCACCAGCCTCTGCTGCCAAGAAAAGGCATGCATCACACACTTCTGTCCCCTCTTTTTTTGTTGCTAAGCAAAGCCATTAATTGAAAATTTGTCAAAGGATATTATTGAAATGAAGAAAGAAATAAAGGCTAACCATGATGAAGTCATGCATAGGCTTGATGCATTCAGTAGGACATATTATCAAAATTTGATTAATTATTTACCGGAAAGTCTGTTAGGATATTCATACCAAATAACCTTGTAAACATAATAAATTGAGCAAATGATATTCATTTAATAATTTTTACAAAATATGATATTTTGGACATTTTTACCTTTTTTCTTTCTTTTTTTTTGACATTT
>MKEJ01062110.1:0-18265 GCA_001753735.1 Embelia ribes
AAGAAAAGAAAAGAAAAAAAGAACCGGTTTGACCGGTTTTTGACTGGTTCACCGGTTTTTGGACCGGTTTCAAAGCATGCCCGGTTTTTAGGGTCACCTGAACCGGCTTAGGCACCGGTTCTCGGTTAAACCGGCTGGTCCGGTCCGGTTTTTAATTCATTGGTGAACATTGTTTGATGTGCATCACTTTTAAAAAAAATACTTGCTTTCAGTTAGGTGCTTTGCCTTGATCTGAATGCTTCAAGGTAGGCATTTAAACATAAATAAAAGTTGTATGCAAAGAACTTGCACGAGAGAAAGTCGAATTTATCATCTGATGTGAAATGCTTTTGTTTATAGTGATTACATTACAGTTTTTTGATACCAAGTCTCTTTCTGTTTCAGCACCACTATCAGAGATTGAGACTGCCTTGATTGAGCACTAACTTCTAGCCGGATAGCTTCGTAACTGTATTTCACTGAAGGCAAATAGCTGTAACTTATGTTTTGTCAGTTGAATTGGAACTTTTAAATTGGCGCTTTCTATCATCCTGCCCTTGGCCTTATTTTATTTCCTAGAAGCTGTGCCCTACAAACATGATTGGTGGGAACCGAGGCTTGTATATAATCAAGATCCTCAGAGATGAATTTGTGCAAAATTCTTCTAGAATTAGAGGCTTGAATTACTGCTCAATTGAAATGATTGAGATGGTAAAAAGTTTTTGATTGGGATTTATGATGGTCAACAATTGATAATTTTCTGGGTAGGAAAAATGTGAATGTTGTTGGTCGTGGTTTAAGATGCAGCAGAACCTGCACATGGAATGGGTCGGGCTTGTGCCCCTATTTGCTAAACGGTGTAAGTTTTTCCTTTCTAACCACGACTTGACAGCTGAGGTTAATTGTTGATAATCTTCGTCGTGCGAATCTTTTGATGTATTTTATGGTGGGTACAGTGGTGTCGGGTGCAATATGTTTACTCGGGTTTTTTGAGCCGTGGATGTTATTGTGGTGGGGGGAATGATTCCCGTCGGTGCTGGTTTTGAATCTGTAATTTCAAACAATTGTTTGTTTATTTCTTCTGATATTTAAAGTTGTTTTTGTAATGAGTTTATATGTATATCACGCTTACACTATGTTCTATGAGATGCTTACGACGATGATGATCCTGTCTGGTATGGAGTAGCGTGGATTGTATGATGTTTTCAAATTGTCCATTTCACAGACCCCACTATTGAAATAGGCAAATTATATTATATCTATTTCTTTTGTAAAAGACGCACATTAAAATAATTTGAATCCAATCAATTACATAAAGCCACAACATTTACTCCACCGACTCCTATATTACCGGAAAAATGGTATCCAAAATATTAGTCGTTGATGGAAAATTTGCTACTTGAAATTATATAATATTTAATATATTGGAAAAAATTTTAAATTTGATAGGGTGATGAATTTTTTGCTAAGAATTTTTGGATTGCTCTAAAATCATTTTTATTACCCATATACAGACCCCACAAATCTCATGTACGGATTTAACTAGAAAACTTAAGGTACATATTTTCATGCTCCTATATCTAAATCTTGCAGTTTAAGCAAAAGCCTTTTCCTACCTCTAAAAGTAGTACATATTGTCCATAGCTTAAAACCCAAGCATATCAACTTATTCGTCTCAGAAATAATAAGACTAGTTTGGCTTAGGTAAAATTACTTTCAAAATTTGGATGAGATTTAGGTATCAAACAAATATTTCTATCAACCTTTTACTTATTCTGGTTCCTAGAAATTAAAAGAAACAAAATTAGCAACTTACTTAATATCACACTAACAAAATATACAAACACAGAAAATGTGCAATAATAATTGCAAATGTTAACCCGTTATTTGTAGATGGAATAATATAAAAAACTCGTAAAACTGAGTGCACTAGTCCAATGTGTAGCGGAATATAACCCCCCCTACATGAGCTCTGACGGACCCGCAAAGCGAAAAACAACAGAGATGAGTTGGTTTTATTTTTATTTGGGCTATTTATAGATATGGTCCCCGAAGTTCTATTTAGCCTTCACAGTTTCAACTAAAAATTAATAACCCCTATGATTTCTATATAAAACACAACAGGTCACTCACTCTAAAGGGGGGCAATCATTCTAATCTTTCTATTTCAAAATAAGTATTTCATATAATTTTCTTGTTTCTTTTTAATTGCCATTTTAAAAAAAAAAAATAAAGAATGTATTTATTTGCATTTTTATAATTTTATCCGTGTCATCTTCAATTAAATTTCAAACTACTCCTCATAACTCAAAGCCTTAATGAAGGATAATTAATTAAGAATTGAGATTTTATACATAAAAATAATGTAGAATTTTCTTACATATTGTCATTAGAATGCGACACATATAGTTTTTATAGATCCATGCTATTTAAAATATTGTATTGACACTCATATAAATCCAATACAAGATATTTTGATAGGTAAAATGTAGAAAATTTTACATACTTATGTGCATAAAATCCTCATCCATTGGATGGATAAAGAGTAAAAATAGTAAAAAGGGCAAATTATGTCAGCTTTTTAGAAAGCTGGAGTACCAAACCGTCATGTTTATAAAGTGTGGGCAAATAGTGTATCAACTGAAGCTATGGTGACCATTGTTGTAATTCACCACTTATTATTGATGTTTGAGCGCATGGTACACCTCAGCAGAAATTAGCCTCCCTCTCTCTCTCTCTCGAGAGATTTCTCTCTCTCTCCACCAGCCTTTGATACCTACGTACATATACTACTGAACTGAAAATCCCTAATTCGAGAACTTGCGAATTGGAGTGATAGATAGATCTCCAAATCAATGAACTTATAGATATAGAGATCTGTATCTATAAATAGAGATTTGTATCTGTCGAAATGCCTAGTGTTGCTGTAAAGCTATACAGCGTCTTCTTCAAGTTCCTCCTCAAGCATCGGTTGCAGAGCCGAATCCAGAGAGATGAGGGAGAGAGAGAGAAAGAGGGAGATCCCTTTGGCGTAACGTCCCGGCCGGAGGAGTCAATCGCCGCCGCCAACCCCTCCTTCTCAGGCGACGGCGTCGCCACCAAGGACATCCACATCGACCCCCTCACATCCCTCTCCGTCCGCATATTCCTCCCCGACACGTGTCTCAATACGCACACCTCCCATCCGCAATCTCGCCCTAGGGTTAGATTATCCGATCCCTCCGAATTCGGATCCCCCCAACCCGACCCTTCTCGAAGGAACAGCTATGCAGCGGACGAGATGAATGGCGGGTATAAAGGGTATTCCCCATCCGGTGGCCCAACGAGGAAGCTGCCGGTGATGATCCAGTTCCACGGGGGCGGGTTTGTGAGCGGGAGCAACGACTCGGTTGCGAATGATTTGTTTTGCAAGCGGATTGCGAAGCTGTGCGACGTGATAGTGCTGGGTGTCGGGTACAGGCTGGCCCCGGAGAATCGGTACCCTTCTGCGTTTGAGGACGGGCTGAAGGTCCTGCATTGGTTGGGGAAGCAGGCAAATCTGGCGGAGTGCGGGAAGTCATTGGTGGGGAAAAAGCCGGATGTGAATCGACATGTTGTGGATGCGTTCGGGGCGTCCATGGTTGAGCCTTGGCTTGCGGCTCATGGAGATCCATCAAGGTTGATCTCTTGAACCCTTTCATTCTATTGAGTGGATTTGTAAGAAGCATGAATTTTGTGTTTGTGATTGATAGGTAATGGATATTGGTGAAACTGCACAATTTTATGGAATTAGATGCTATATTGTTCACTAATTATGATCTTTATAGACTTCCCTGGTGTCACGCTAGTTTAGAGGAAGAGGATATATATGGACGACCTTGCACATAAAGCTTCCGTATTGCGGGGTCTGGGAGGATCTGATGTATGCAACATTACCCCTGTGTCCAGAGAGGCTGTTTCCAACGGGATAAACTCACGACCCATAAGTCGCAATGGAGGAGTGCATAACCCTAATCCATATAAATTCAAGTTGCGACTTTAAACACCACCAATATCAATTTTCGGAGAGACTCAACATGAATCCATTATAACAATCAAATGCCATATAAACAACAAGTCATCCCCATAAGTGGATTATTTACAAAATATATAGTGTTCAATTCCAATAGACAAAGTGCGAGATAAATTTGCACAATGTTAGCAGAGTGATTTCAATTGAAGATAAGAGAGAGGTGTGTGTAAGGTGGTTTGGACATGTAATACAGAGAGTTGTGAGTGTGTCGGTTAGAAAGAGTGAGAATATTAAGTGTTAAATAATATAGGATTAGATCTCTAAAAACGTGAATGTTAGTGGATGCGTGTTCAAGAAATAGATGAGCAAGTTGTATCAGGTATGAACAAGTGGCGTGCAAAATTAACGTCAATGATTCGACATGATATTTTATTTCAGTTCCATTTTGTAGATTCCAAATTTTTGGGATTAAGGTTTTGTTTGTTTTTGTTGTTGTTGATAGATAGGTAATGAATAGCGTGGGAAGCAAATTGGTGGAACTGCAGAACTGATGCCATTTGGATGCTGTTTTGTATACTGATTATATTTTTTGTATTTATGTCTACTTGAAGCTTCCAGAGTTGATAGGCGGAAATGATTTTTTGTGCTATTGAATAGGGGGGAGTGGAGAGTTAATTGTGGAAGGGTTTAGTCAACATTTGATTTCTTTACTTTGTTTTCTCATACGAATTATTGGAGTCATATAGAATTCTGCTTTTTCATACATTGTACATTCCATGTGATTCACATTAATGTTAGTTAAATTATGTCCAATCCTCTGGGTGTGAGTTTAGAATTGCATATTGCAATGTTACTCTACTTCGTCATAGCCAATATTCACCTCAAAGTTTTAAAGTTGCTCTACTTCATTGTTGTCAATATTCACCTGAAAGTTCTTGTGAGTGCTTATCTTGCAAAAGATGTTAGTCTGCTAGCTTTTGTACACTTGTGTGTCTCTTGTTGTCTTTTCATGAGATGCTTTTGGAAACCAAAGTAGATGTTGGTCAAAACGAAAATCACCTGTTAGGTGGGTTTTGGAGTTTTCATTAATTGGCAGTCGGTTTTAAGTTTTTTGGATGTGATCAATCTGGATTATACCCTAGCTGTACCCAGAAATTGAGTAAATTTACCGAGGATATTCTGTTTACCATTTTATATAAGAGTGTGTTTGTGCCTTTGTGGCATCCTGCCGATGTTTAATTTGATTTTTTATTGGGGTGTGCTGAAACAAGAAAAAGTTGTACCTCTCTCATTTTTTGCGATTTGAGTATGCTATCTCTTGTTAACACGATTCTTGTAAAAAATGGTGTCGATCATGGATCTTTCCTTTAGGATTCTTAATATTTTCGTTTTAGGGGAAGACAAGGTTTCTAGTAATGCTTAAAATGTAGAAGGATCATTCTGGACGGATGCTCCAATAAACAGGTGAGAAAGTTGTAAACATCATAAAAGAGTATCCAACTCCCTAATAGTTTGCTCATCAACAGAGTTAGTCGGACTTGATATTATTGTTTGACTTTCTTCCTCAAACTTCTAGAACAGGTTCACCATGACATTTGGAGTTTTGTGAATATTATTGCTCTAAGGTCAGGACTATACCGTCTGCATTTTGACCAAGTTCCGTTGGTTACTCAGTCTAATTTGTTGAGTGTTGATATTGTTGTTTCAAGTGTTTCCATGTTAATTGCCTGCGATCTCTTCTTACGTGATGTTCTGTTATAAAACCTCCATTGTGTCTGTTAGTACTGAAATTTACCTTGAAAATATGTTGGTACAGATGCGTTCTTCTAGGAGTGAGCTGTGGTGCAAACATTGCGGACTATGTCGCTCGAAAAGCTGTTGAAGCGGGCAAGCTCCTGGACCCAGTGAAGGTGGTGGCACAGGTGTTAATGTACCCATTCTTCATAGGAAGCGTGCCCACGCATTCCGAGATAAAGCTGGCGAATTCTTACTTTTACGACAAGGCAATGTGTGTATTAGCATGGAAACTATTTTTACCCGAGGGAGAGTTTAGCCTGGACCACCCTGCAGCCAATCCTCTTATACCGGGCAGGGGCCCACCTCTAAAGCTCATGCCACCGACATTAACTGTTGTGGCGGAACATGACTGGATGAGGGATAGAGCCATTGCTTACTCTGAAGAGCTCCGCAAGGTTAACGTTGATGCCCCCGTTCTAGAATACAAAGATGCGGTGCACGAGTTTGCAACACTTGATATGCTTCTTAAGACACCTCAGGCTCAGGCCTGTGCCGAGGATATCGCTATTTGGGTAAAGAAGTATATCTCACTTCGAGGTCATGAGTTCTCATATTGAGCATTGTATGGTGTAATTTATTACATGATGAAAAAGGAATGACGATGCTCGGGAAGTTGTATGTAATTGCCGTGTTCGAGTTGTGGTTTCTTTGATTACAAAAATCTTCATTTCTTCTTGTAACAGAGTACTAGTCCAGATTAGGATTAGTTGAGTTGTGAGATGAATTTTTACATCTGTTTCAGTAATTGCAGGCCATGTTTGGATGGACTTGTTATGATTTTCTCATCCTGTGTATTAAGATGTACTGTTTTGCACTTTCATTTTTAATGTTTAGTTGGACTAGATGCAATCTTATTGAAATCCTATTAAGGGTTATTCAAAATATTTGGTATAGAGCAATTTTAAGCATAGTTCTGGCGAATTGATACATTTGTTGCCGTGACAGACTATGGTTGCGTACAATTTATTATAGCAACCATGGCCATTGCAACTTAACTTAACCCAATATAGTTATTTATTTATTGTAAAAGAAATAGATAGTATCTAATTTTTAACGTTTATTTTTTCAACTTACAAGTAAAAAAATTGAGTACCAAAGTGCTCGTAAGTTTTGAAGTTAAAAAAACAAATACAAAAAGAGACTTAAGATTAATATCTCTAGCTATACTTGTATCCTCTTTGGGATAATTTCTTTGCCGGCATTAAAATTACCCTCCATTTCATTTTAATTATCGGGCTAAGGTCAATGCAACAGAATGATGAAAACAATTACATCACTTGGATTGTAGTACAAGCAAGTGTATGTATATATATATATATATTGATAATCACGCGCAAGTATATTTTACTTACTACTCTTTGTTAAATATTTTAAAACGACAAAAGTGATTGAATATTTAGTGCAACTAAATTGAAAAAAACTAATAATGATTAATAGTTTCTAGATTTCTAAAATGTTAAATAAGAAAGAACAAAAGAAATTCTACAATTAAATAAAAACGATGGGAATATTTCACATAAATTACAAAAAATAATTTTTTCCTGGTTTCAATGCAAATGTTTTTAGTTACTGTACCACCTTCTTGCCCTTTCCCAAAAAGAGGAATATTTTTACTCAATTATTTTATTTTGAGGATTATATAACAATAATAATTACCCAAAAATTGGTTTACCTCCTTTAAGGCGCAATTACCTTTCTCATCTCATTAAACTGATCTCTCTCTCTCTCTCTAAACATATATATACGTGTATATATAGCTGTACAGTCACTGTGCTACTCTTCTTCTCCGGCAGATCTCTAAGGAGGTACCTCGCCTATTCGCTCCCTCTAATGCCTCTGACCAGATCTCTTTAATCAAGCTCTTTTTATCATTTTTTATTTCTTTTTCTTTTTCTTTTTTTTTAAAAAATTTTTGCTTTCAGTTTGAGATTCAATCTAGCTCTGAATTGCTGATATTATGTTACAACTGCAGTTATATCATTTAGTATAGCTGTGGCTCAATTTTGTAGATGAACAATTGATAATTTGTTCAAGCTAATAAACTCTATTTTTAGCTTTATTTGCTTAGAACATTCCCACCAGTTCTCTAAATGAGAGATTTCTCATATCATGCCCCGGAATTTCACAACATATCCGGAAAACAACTTACAAAATATCGCATTTAATGGATGATAAAACTTCTCAAATAAACATTATTTTCTCAACGTCTCATAACACATCAATTTGGGCTTAAAACAGCTCCAACCGTGCCAAATTGGGTACGACGGGCGGAACTATACCTTGGACACCAACAGACGCTACCTCTTCCTCCTCTTTCTCTCCCGGCTCACTTTCCGTAAGGAAGCTGCTACTTCCGATGATGCCTCTGGCTCTATCGGGGGTGGATAAGGAATTGTGCCGCTCTCATGGCCCGAATCTGGGCTCGTGTGCCATGAACCCTCCTCTTAGCCAGTGGTGCGGGATTGACACCCCTACACCCATCTCTCCCTCCACGGCTGCCGCTAGCACCACGGCTCTTTCTTCCTCTACTTTTTCTCATGTCTATAATAGACAACAACTTAAGCCAATCACATGCTCGCATTAAGTTATGTAGGGAAAATGCAAGGTAAGCAAAACACATTGTAATTAGTTAGGTAAATTTGTCCAAATGCGAAGCTCCATGTTGGGCGGACAAGGCATCCCTGCCCAACCAACACGGACCTACAACGTCGACATCTGCCTCTAACCCACAACCGGTTTTTCCATATAAAAAAATAAATTTTTTGAAAAATATGCGATTCATGGATTGAAGCACCCAAAACACACAAGCAGACAAGGCACAACAAAACATGCAAGACATCCATATTCCTAGAAGCCTACCCAACTTCTAGACGTAGCTTACTCGATACCTAACCCGATACCCACCAGTTCCCAAGATAGTTCGTAAATCTTAAGCTCTCATACTAAACTATCACGCATTGGAATTTCGCAACACATTCCGAGTACATGACTTACACAACGTCGCATATAATGAAAGATGAAACTTTTTAAATAAACATCGTTTTCTCAAAATCTCATGAAATATCAACTCGGGCATTTATTTGAAAACCCAAAATCTCAAAATATCATCTTGATTCGACGGCCTATAGTTTTTAAAATTAACTAAACATTATTCTTGAAATATTAAAACAAAATGAAACTACTACCCATATATTCAAGTGAGCTCTACCAACTCTAATCCTGGATATGCACTCCACCTGTTCCTGTCCCTGTTTGGGTAACAAAATAAATCCAAACAGGTGGTTAGTTTTACTATGTTTGTGAGTAGAACAACCATAAATTATGTTTGTGAAAATGAACAACCAAAGCACAAAAATAAAATTATCACAATACAACTTCTCAAGAAAGAAACAAAGAATATGTGCACTCATTTAGTTATACCACAATTTACGATACACAATTATTAAGTTTTCACAGTTTAACACCACCTTGTAACACATACATTCCATGGATTGTGACTTTCCTGTGACTTTACGCATAAAGGTTTAGAGGGTCAGTCCTCACACCCTTTCTTGTACTCACATTTTAGGGCCAATCCTCGCACCCTATATAAGCACATTCTCCGTTTAGAGGACCAGTCCTCACACCCTCTAAACGTAGAATTCAATTTATTTGCTCAATTCAAATTTTCTCGTTATGTTATCAAAATTCTCAATTTACACTACTTATAATAGTACACGATTATCTACCACGCATTAAGGCACAAAAGCAAATAACAACAACTCATGAACACAATCACACAAAGACTTGTGGTTCTAATCACAAATACAATAAATTCTAACTGCACTTGAAGTTTGGTGCGCAACTCCTCGGAAAGCTTGATGAGAAACCCTAACTTCCGCTTCTACCAGGCTTACTACCAAATTCACGATCACCTACGTATAATAAACAAGAATTCAATTACTATTTGCATAACCATACGTCACTAGGTGTAAACTTGATGAACCACTTACCTCACGCCATGGAAAACAAAGAGATGATCTCAAATCCGCTCTTAGATCGCTAATCAAATTGTTTTACCACCTAGAATTGGATGTTCGGGGCTTTAGAAAATCACCTCTCTCTCTCTTTCTATATGTGTTTTTGGCGGCCAAAATATGTTTTAAGAGGATAGGGTTCGCAATATAACGCAATACGTCTTTCTACAAAATTTTCCGATTAGAATCTCGTCCGGATGAACTGGATTTCTTCTGGAGCAAAGCACATCTCGTCCAGACCAACTTTGGTCTTGCATCATCTTCCTCAACAATCATAAACTACAGGATAAAACCCAAGTAAATGGTAGTAGTAATTAAGGCCTGATTTTTTTTTTCCCCAACAAAACAAAAAAAAATTATTGATAACAAAAGTTTGGGCTTTCACCCTTACAAACAACTCTAAGGCAAAACCATCAACTAAAACAACAAAACTAGAAAAAAGCTTGAAGTGATCAAAGAAATCTGACAATCTTTGTGAGAATCAGAGATAGACAGATCCTTTAGGGGAACATTTAAAGGATCAGATACTTCTTCCCTTTTTCTTCTTTCAAATTCCTCTTTTGATTTTCCTTATCAGCTAGTAAAGAAAATGAATTTCCCCCTGTCGAGATCTCTTGCTTATGGTTGTTAGGCTCTGAATAACATTCATGATTCTCTTTTAAAATATTAGGAGATTTTTCCACCATCTCAGTTGTGGTCTTTGTTTTAGTCGTCACTTTCCAATCCAGAGAATTTGAAGAAGCATCACAACTAGATTTAAAGGGTTCCTGTACAAGATTTTGAGCATTAGAGTTAACTTCTGCCCTACACCCCTCCTTGCAACCAGAATCTAAAGTATCTAAGTGTCCATCCATTCATACGACCTGATTCTGTACCTGAAGAAGAAGCTATCATCTTTCCAATCCCCTTAGGAACACAAGTCAAATTTGTCCCCTTAGCTTTAGCAAATTCATCTTTATTCCTAACCTCCTTAATTCACTAAAAACTTTGTTCTTATTCATTTTATTAGGTTCCATCCCCAAGTGTCCAGCCCCCATTATAGGCTTTCTACATTAAAAAATCTCACGTCCTTGCAAACAACAATTCTTGCAATATTTAGGAAATCGTTCATTTTCAACAGTTTGCCAGAAGCCTTCATCTAGTGTTTGTCCAATCCAAATATGAGTTTCTTTGGCTCTTAGTAGATCAATCTCACACATACTCTAGCATACGCTGGTTTCGTATGGGTCAAAGTGGGGGCATCAGCTATTAAAAACTTCCCAATAGACTGAATTATAGCCTTTAGGTATGAAAGCACACAAAAATTCAAAGGCAAGAGTGGTAATCGAATCCACACGGGAGCAATGGAAGAGTCTTGCTGTAGAGATAAATTACACAACCATTTAAACAAGCGAAACATAGCTCCCTCTATCTGGTGTGAGGTTTGAGTCCAAGCTCGATTAAAATCAACTGCATCATGCAATTTAATAAAGACATGCCGAGTATCAATCATACCTACAATTGGAGGATTGTTGAGCCCCCAATGCTTATGAGTGCGTTCCTGAATATAATCAATTTTTGGTCGTCCCTTGGAGAACTTAGCAATTAGGGAAAATTGAAAAGGAGCCTCTTACCTCTGTAATTCAAATGCTGAGAACAATACGGCTGGTTTAGCATTCATGGTGTGCAACTGACGAATTGACAGTGGAATGTTTTCAATCGGAACAACCTCTAGATTCAATATACTTTGAGATTGAGAAGCAGCAAGAATTGAAGCTCCGATGTGCGGTGTTCTATCTGATTGAACTGTCGCTCATAAGATTTTGTGAGATGCAAATGATCCTTGAATGAGAAGCTTTTTAAGCTACCATGCGCCAAGAACGGTGTTTGATAGATCCAAAAAATAAAGAAAAATTAAGGTGCGCGGTAAAGAAGGTATATAATAAGCAAAAACCAACTCAAAAGTCTAACAAGCACTAAATAGAGGGGCACGATAGCTGGATGCTTGTCCTACACGAAACCATATTTTTAGTGAGGATGTTGCAACATTAACCTTCTGGGTATTTGCTTTGCATCTCTTCCTCACGTTTCCATGTATGCTCTTCAACTCCATAATGTTTCCAAAATATCCGAAAAAGAGGGGTTACCTTTCATCGCAAAACTTTATCGCTACGATCTACTATCCTCAATTGCTGCACTTACCATCAAATCAGAATGATCTATCACATGCGACAGATCCGGCTAGTACTTTCGCAATATAGAAGCGTGGAATACCGGGTGCACGTTCTCCAAATGAGGCGGTAGTGCCAACTGGTATGCCAAGTTTCCCACCATTTCGATAACCTGAAATGGTCCCTCTAATCTCGGTGCCAATTTTTCCTTCTTATCTAAACACATTACCCCTTTCCATGGTGAGACCTTTAGAAACACGTAGTTCCCCTTGTCGAAAGATAATGAGCGTCTTCTCTTATCCACGTAACTCTTTTAAAGACTTTGTGCTGTCTCCAACTTCTGTTTAATCACGTTAACCACCTCCGAAGTTTGTTGCACCATATCAGGTCCTAACAACGATTGCCCAAACTCTATTCAATATAGGCACCGTCGTAAAAAACTCCTTCAGCTTTGTGAAGGATTCCTCGCACCTGGCATCCCACTCAAACTTGACCCTTTTGCAAGTAAGGCTGGTCATTGGAGATGCTATAGTGAAGAAATCTTTCATGAACCGTTGATAATAACTTGCTAATCCCAAGAAACTCCGAATCTCAAATACATTATTCAGCTGTTCCTACTTTGACATCGCTTCAACATTCGATGGATCTACTGCTACTCCTCCTGCTGTCACCACATGCCCCAGAAACCTCACTTCCTAAAGTTAAAATTCACACTTCGATAACTTTGCATACAACTGGTGGCTTCGTAAAATCGATAACACTATATGTAGATGCTACTGATGTTCTTCCTTTATGTTCGAGTAAACAAGAATGTCGTCTATAAAAACGAAAACAAACCTGTCCAAATATTCACGAAACACTCGGTTTATTAGATCTATGAACATTGCTGGCGCATTTGTCAACCCAAATGGCATGATTAGGAACTCATAGGGCCCATACAGTGTACTGAAAGTAGTCTTCGGTATATCCTCTTCTCGAACTCGCAACTGATGTTATCCCGAACGAAGATCGATCTTTGAGAAATACCTTGACCCTTTTAGCTGATCGAACAAGTCATCGATCCTCGGTAACAGATACTCATTCTTTATTATTGTCACCCGATTTAACTTCCTGTAATTGATGTACATTCTCATCGATCCATTTTTCTTTTGTACAAATAAGGCTGGTGTACTCTACGACAACGCACTTGTCTTAATAAATCCCTTACTCTTTGGGCCATCTATCTAAATTTTCAGCTCTTTCAACTCAGCAGGCGCCAAACGGTACGGAGTTCCATAAATAGGTCGCATTCCTAGAATTAGGTCAATGGTGAACTCCACTTCATAATGTGGCGGCAATCCACTAAGATCCTCTGAAAAGACATCAAAAAATTCATGAACTACTGGAGGCAATTCCGATGGAGTCTGCTTGATCTCAGAAAAAGAGAGATTTGTGAGAAGACAACTGAGGGCATCCCCAACTGACCTCGCAAGGTCACACGAAATACTCTTTCCTCCCACATATGCATAGTTATTCCTTCCCCAGGGAATGACATAACTCGTTTATGATCACACTCAATAATAGCATGATTGGCCGACAACCAATCTATACCCAGAATAACATTGAAACCGCTCATATCAAGCATTAAGAGATTATACTCGAATTCCCATCCAGGGATTTAAATGAAACAAGAACGATAGACAAAACAAGGTATAACACTAACACCTAGTTGTGTATCAACAGACATACCCCCATCAAAATGCTCTGGCTCTAAATCTAAAGATTTTACTAGACTAGCAACTATGAAAGAACGAGAGACACTCGTATCCAACAATACACGTGCACAAGAAGATTAAATTAGGATAGTACTTCGAACGACTGATGGTCCTGCCTAATCCATTAAACCATCAGTAAAAGCATAAAAATGTGTCTAAGGTTGCCATGGAACCCGTTCCCCGATTGCCATTTCCCTAATTTCCTCTCCGTCCAATCCCAGCCCTAGACTGGAGTGATGCAACTGGTTGTGTGGGTGTGTTAGCTACCCACACTGAGTTTGTGCCTTCGGTGCTTGACAATCACCCCATCTTACCACAGTTCTTACATTGCACCTAAGGGAAATATTAGATCATATGTCCCTAGTCACCGCACTAGTAACACCCTTGACTATTCAAATTGCCACTCCCCACAGTAGCCGATAACCTCTGATGTGATTTCCCTATCGAACTTTGGGCCTCATATTGTTGGCGTTTTTTCCAACTCCTATTGTCCCCACTTGGCGTACTCTAATTAGAAAAATTTTGTCTACCTCCACCTGACTGAAATTGATTGCTTTGCTTCATATTATGACTGTTCCCCCATTACAGTTGCCCCTGTAATTGAGTCTATCCCCGAGTCTCTCTCTTCTCAAAGATCCTTTTCGTATCTCTTTCCAACCATTCTTGTCGTTTAGCCTTCTCAACAACTTGTTTTAACCTTGTTCCTCCCACAACCACTAAATTTTCCCGGATTCCAGTACGTAACCTATTTTGGAACCTCCAAATATTCTTATCATCTGTTGCCATATATTTGGGTGTATAACGACTATACACCGTAAACTTGTGTACATAATCGTCTACTATATTTGTCCCTTGTTTCAACTTCAGGAACTCTTCTTTCATCTCCTGCCATTTTGTTAAGGAGGAGTACTAACCTAAGAAGACAACTTTGAAGCCTTCTTAAGTAAGATCTTCCACCCTATGTAATGCACGATACCCCATCCACTATTAGACTGCTTCAACCACAAACATGATCGGGGCCATTCTTGTCATTTTCAGTAGATCAGTGACTCACAGAGTGAAAAAACGATGCTTTATCCCTATTAGCCACTTATCAGCCTCCATTGGATCAACTCGACCATCAAATATCGCATCCCTAAACCTACTCAACTCCTATATTCTTGTCGAATGCTTTTCCATCATCTCAACTTCATTACCCCATCCTGTCACTCCAACAAGTACTATACGTACCATTTCCCGATTTTATTCACCCATCAATGCCACCAACTGGACAAAATCCGTGTTGGTTGCCCCAGGCGCAACCCCAACTTCTCCCAAATTGGGTGCGACGAGTGGAACTACATCTTGGATGCTAACAAATGCTACCTCCTCCCAGTCTTCTTCTTCTTCTTCTCCCGAGTCATTCTCTGTCAGGAAACTATCACTAATTTCCTCACTGGGCACGTCATCAGCAATCAGTTTATAAGTACTATCTTCTGATGATACTTCTGGCTTGACCGGGGGTGGATAAGGAATTGTCGCTTCCGTTCTCATGGCACGAATCTGGGCTCATGTGCTATGAACCCTCCTCTCAATCAGTGGTATGGGATTTACACCCCCATACCCACCTCTACCACCACTATTACCGTTAGCACCACGGCTTCCGCTTCCTCTACTTCTTGGCATGTCTATTACATAGAACAATTTAAGTCAATCCCATGTTTGCATTAAGTTATATAGAAACACAGGATTACCAAAACACACAGCAATTAGTTAGGTAACTTAGTCCACAAGCAAAGCTCCATGGTAGGCGGACAAAGCATCCCTTGCCTAGCCAGCATGGACCTAATACGTCGACCATTGCCTCCAACCTATTGCCCATTTTTACATGGAAAAAATATTTTCTGAAAAAGAATGTGACTCATGGATTGAAGCACCCAAAAACACACAAGGTACATAAGTACACATAAGGCATCTAAGTCCTTAGACTCCTACCCAATATCTTGATGTGGCTTACTCGAAAATACCAACCCAACACCCAACAGTTCCCTAGGTAGTTTATAAAACTATACTTTGATACAAACTTGTAATGCCCCGGAATTTCACATCACATCCCAAGAACGTTACTCACACAACATCGCACATAATGAAAAGAAATAAATTGCAAATAACATAATTTTCAATAATGAAAGGCAAAACTTCTCTAATAAACTTTTATTTTCTCAACGCCTGATTACATCTTTTAGGACTAAAACAGTTTACAAATTTATTTGAAAATACCAAAATCTTATAACCAACATCATCTTTGCTCGACGGTCTACAACTTTTGAAATAAACAAAACATTATTCTTGAGACAAAAATATACATTATAACTACTATCCACATACCTGAGTGAGCTCCACTAACTCTAATCCTGGATGTGAACTCCACTTGTTTCCGACCCTACTTGGGATACAAAATAAAACTCAAACAGGTGGTTAGTTTTACTATAATTATGAATAGAACAACAAGAAAATATATGCTTGGGAACATGAACAACCAAAGTACACAATATATATCTCAAAAACAACTACTCGGGAAAAAAGTAAGGAATGAAATTACCTATATAATAACACCGCAATTATTCTCAATTACCATACTCAGTTCTTATATTTTTACACTTTAACACCACATTTTAATACACACACTCCACGAGTTGTGCCTCTCCCGTGACCTTACGCGTAAAGATTTAGAGGGTCAATCCTCGCACCCTCTTATGTACCATCAATTTAGGTGCCAGTCCTTGCACCCTAAATACACACATTCTCCATTTAGAGAGCCAGTTTTCGCACCCTCTAAACGTAAAACTCAGTTTATTTGCTCAATTCAAATGTTCTCATTATGTTTTCTTCTTTTAAATACAATTCAACTCATTTTTTCCAATTTACACTACTTATAATACCACACAAATTCTCTACCACACATTAGGGCACAAAAGCATATAATCACAATTCATGAATACAATCACACAAAGACTCATGATTCTGACCAAAATTACCGTAAATTCTAACCACACATGAGATTGAGTGCGCGACATTACAAAGAAACTCGGAGAAAGATCTAACAATTTTTGCTAGAGAGCTCACGGCCAAATTCACAATCACCTACATGGAATTTATAAGAAATCAATCACTAATTGCATATATAAATACCCTTACATTATCTAATTGCTAATGGTTAATTAGGGTTCTAAACCCTAGGTACAAACTCAATGAATCCATTACCTTACATTGAAAAGAACGAAGAGTAGAACTTAAATCCGTTATTGGATTTACAAACGGAGTGATATCCTATGTGTTCTTGATGATTCTCCCCCAATATCTCGCCCCTCCTTCTCTCTATTCGTCTATTAGTGCATGGATGAGTTAAGAGATGTGTTTATTTTGCCCCACACATGAAAATATAATATTTTGAACTTTAATAATTCGATCGATCGAACTCGAATAGTTCAATTGATCGAGCCCATACTTGGATCGATCGAACTCAATCTAACTTCACTAGTCATATTTTCAACAGTTCGATTGATCGAACTAATACTTGGATCGATCAAACTTTACTAGTCAAGTTTTTAACTTTCCACTCTGAATTAACTTTTGGTTAAAACATAAAAGTTGTGCCTAATTGAAATAGCATTCCGTCGATAGTTTATAGGCCTAAATCGGACTTACGGTTTAAGAGTTATGTCCAAAATACTAAATTATTATTCTAAACTTATCGTGCATCTTCTCAACACTCGTTACATTGTTAAACATAGCGTTTTATATTTACAAACCTTAAAAAAATTAGTAGGGCCTTACAATCTTCATATAAACTTAGAGGCTTTCTTGCTTCTATTTTAGAGTCCAAAGTTGTATTACGCTGGAAGTATTTTGGTTATAATTTGAGGGGTTGTCTCAAGTGGAAAAGAGCTGACATTTGTGAAGCTAGAAATTAGTGTAAACCTTTGTTGGGAAAGGGAATCTCAAGCAAAGCTTGAGAAAGTAGACGTAAGGGATGATCTTTGGCCGAACTATTATAAAACTCTATTTACAATCTCTATATCTTTAATTCTATTCATATTAGTTATTTTCTTTAGTAATATTATTATAATAAAGTTTTTAAAAGGCTATTTTATTAAAAAAAAATTAAGTTCTACTTTAACACAATTTACTCCCCTCCCCCTCCCCCTCTTTCTCTTGTATTTGCCTAAAAGACAACAAGTGATGATTAGAAACGATTAAAACAATGATAAATGAATATAAACTTTAAAAGCTAGTGATTCTACTTCTACTATGCAAATAAAGCAACTAATTATATGTAAAGACAATAATAAATGATGAATAAGTTGAATAATGAAAGAGCAACACACAAACTTATATTGAAAAGTTGAATCTCCACAAAATCTCCACAAGTCTCCTCCAAAAATAATATAATAGAATAGAATGGAAAAAACTATCCCTAAATAATAAGATCAACCCCTTTTATAATATCTAAAAGCGGCCTATTCTGGAGTTTCCTAATTTGCATATATCTTAAACTTCCTAAAACTGCATTTATCCTTTGCTGAATCAGTTTCTATA
>MKEJ01062113.1:0-12146 GCA_001753735.1 Embelia ribes
TATTTATAATAAATTATTTTTTTAATTACAATAATTTATTCTCAAACTACGATAATTCTTCCAAATTACAAAACAAAAATTCTTGTGAGTTCCATCAAAAAGGAATTTCTTTGTATTGTTTATTTGTGGGCCCTTAGCATTGAATGAACTTATTCATGAATCAAACATTCATTTATTAGTATATTTGTTTGCTAATATCGTACTTCCCAACAGAACTAGCAAATCTACTAGTCATGATTGAAACATCGCTAATGTGTGGGCCCTTACCATTGAATGAACATAGTCATATTCAAACATTAATTCTTGAGTAATGATAGGTTGATCGAAATTATAAATCAAAATTAGTTATCAAATAACATGATAGCTTAATCATTATTTCAAATCAGATATTAATTTATTTATTAAATAATATGACAAATGATTTGAAATGCAGATTAGTTTATCATGTTATTTCGTCCTTAATTTTGGTCTATAATTTTGATTAGCTTAGCACTACTCTTAATTTATTAGTATTTGTTTGTTAGTATCGTACTTTCCAACCGTAATATCAGATCTACCAGTCAACGTTTACCGTTCAATGTTTCAAGGAAAGTATAAAAAATCTCAATAAAAACTCTTTCCACAGCGCATAAATTATTTACTTGTTTTTTTTTTATGTCCAAAAACTATTGTTCTAATTTAATTTTAATATATTCAATTGTTGAAAAATTTAATCTATTTATAATATTGATTCTTATAATTATTAGGGAAAAAAATAACAAAAATCAACAGGATTAAATTTAAGATTTAATATTTAATTCAATGTTTTGGAAGTTGCTTTTTGACTAAAACTACATGGAAACAAGACAAAATAAATAATGACAAGTTGGGTGATATATATTCCATTCGAATTTTGAAACATCGCTATTTGATTTTTTCTTAAATCATATGCGGATTAAAACGGCTCTACTATATGTCGATCCAAATATTAATTTTCATACACTTGTCATGTGTTTCTACCAAACAAATTAGGATCTCATACCACACATATACGGATACTACTCTCTATAGGCAATTATAGGCATGACAAAAGTCATAAAAAGCTTGTGCAAAATTTATAGTTTGCTTTCAAGAGAAACTCAAACACAATTTGGCTTGTGATATCACAAGTAAGTTCTCTGCTTTTTTTTTTTCTTCTTACCCTTTTAGTGCATAAAAAATACAAATGGGTTTAAAATTATGAATATGCGTACATGTGTAAGGCCTAATTTGATAATACTGGTGATTTTCATAATCTCCTTCTGAAGTCGTTTTTAAAAGTTTATTGTAATGGATATAATCTTACTATTTGCTAGTTAAATTGTAGAAGTTGGTTTAAGAAGGTGTATGGAGTTTGATAAAGTGACTTTTTTCATTGCAAAAGGCAAAATTAGGCATGAATTGGAATAAAAAACAATTTTGATGGTATTCAAGGGAAAAGGAAAAAAATAAATACTCAAATAGTAATTTATGTTGCTAATTTATGTTGATTTCAATCTACTACTTCAATGCATGAATGGTGATATATATTATATGTACCTATATGTAAGAAATCGTTTATAATATTGAATCCATTATTTGTTTTATTTTTCTAATGGGTTTGTAATAATCTCTTTACCTTTTCCCTGTGAAATGTATTTTGAAGTGGAAATGTCTCGCCACTATTTCTAATTCGGAATATATAAATTTATCATTCACAATTTCTGTATTTTTTTTATTAGTATTATAATTTTTTTTATTAAAATTAGATGAAAAATATTATCATATAATAAAGATATAATTATAAAAATTTTAAAAAACTTTATAGAAAAATGAGAGTTCGCCATTTTCCATTTCCCAAGAAATTGCTTTAACGAGTATCATAGAATATAATTATAATTTGTTCGTTATAAAAAGAATGGGCATATAGTACTAAAATTATTACACTTACCAAATGAGCTTTTTACTAGAATTTTTAAATGAGTGATTAATATCTGTAGTTTTCTATTGTCTCTACATAGGTTTGTCTCTGGTGTATAATGAACTAAATTTAATTTTTTTAATTGATTATTCCTTAATTTATTTGGTTCAGAATAATAATAGACTAATGATAGTGTCTCTCTTATTGTCGCTTTCAAGTGACATTTGAAACGAGAGACTTACACTATTTTGAAAAAATATATCAAAATAATGTGGAAAGTGTTTTTTTTTTTTTTCTTTTCTTTTTCTTTGCTTTATTTTTGGTTTTGGAACAAAGAATGATAATGGTCTTGTATGGACATTTTTATACGAAGAAAATTTCACTGCCAATTATTTTTTACAATTAAATTACTTGTAAATTTTTTTTGAAATTACATTAACCCAACATAGATTCGGGGTTGCCCTTCATCACGGCCGTTGGATCCAAATTGTGACATAATAATAAAATAAAATTACGGTAAATTACACTGCTAAACCCTGAGCTTGTATCCAATTACATACCCAACCCTGTGGTTGACTGTCATTACAGGATGGTCTTTATATTGTATATTATGGTCTTGAAATCTCTTGTCAAACTTAATGTTAAAGCATATATATATATATACATATATATATATACACGGAACAGCTTATCTAAATCCGTATTAATTTGCAGAAAAATGAGTAATGAAATGAATGAGAGGCTACTTACTAACGGATCACTGGAAGAAGATGGCGGAGATTTGAAAAACAAAATTTGGGTCGAATCCAAAAAGATATGGAGGGTAGCATCTCCCGGAATTATATCAAGAATGACTTCTTTCGGTTTACTCGTGGTGACACAATCTTTTATCGGCCGCATTAGCGAGTTAGATCTTGCAGCCTATGCGCTCGTACAAACCCTTACCATGAGGTTTATCAATGGAGTTTTAGTAAGTTGTCGACTTCTTCTTTCCCCAAATTTCTATTTATTTTTCCCATCCTTGTTAGTGTAATTAATATCTTTTATTTCTAGTTGCGTTTTGTTTCGTAATGGTGGCAGTGCTCTATATGTTTCTGGTTGGCTCTATATTTTTCTAGTTAGTCTATGTTTTTCTAATTTCAAAACTTATGGTTTCGGAGCTTTCGAAAATTCACACAATCAATCACTTATCTATTGATGGGAACGTACGCAACCAGTTCCTAAGCTTGATGTCCTGTTACTTACGGAAACTTCAAACTCGAATGCAAGTGCCAAACTCAAGGGGCGTAGTCGTTCATTCTACGTATAGAATCATACAGTCTTTAGTAAAAATTCCCCCCAAAAAATGAAAAAAAAATGTTCTTTCATTCACTACTTTTTTTCTATATTTATTTTCATTAACATTCTATTTTTTTTTTGTTTGTTTGGCAGCTGGGAATGTCGAGCGCAACCGAAACACTTTGTGGTCAAGCATTTGGGGCGGGTCAAAACCACATGATGGGGATATACTTGCAAAGATCATGGATCGTCGATTTTATAACCGCAACAATCTTAATGCCTCTTTTCATTTTCTCAACGCCTCTTTTCGAGCTACTTGGCGAAACCAAATCCGTATCCGAGGAATCCAAGTTAATCTCCTTATGGTTCATCCCCATAGCCTATAGCTTCATCTTTAGCTTGACATTTCAAATGTACTTACAAGCACAACTCAAGAACATGATTGTGGCTTGGATTTGTGCTTCTGCATTTGTCATCCATTTAATATTATCATGGGTATTCGTTATCAAGTTAAACCTGGGAATAGCCGGGGCAATGGGCACGTACGTAATATCGTCTTGGTTAACCGTGTTTGGCGAGTGCGTGTATGTTTTCGGAGGGTGGTGTCCGCTTTCGTGGAAAGGGTTTACGATAGCTGCATGTCATGATCTTTGGCCAATGATTAAGCTCTCTGTATCTTCTGGCATAATGCTTTGGTTAGTTCATTTTTTTTGCACTTAACTAGATAAAATTTCATTGTGGAACTATATCAAGGACTTAGATTTCCAACATCTACATATGTAAGAATTTTTTATGTGCCTCAATTTTTGTCTTGACACATAGGAGAGATACAATTTATTTTGATTCTTGCATACTAATAGATTTTGTTTTCTCTTATATAGTAATGCAAGAAAATTTTTAAAAGAAGCTTCTAAATATATGTATGTAGAAATTTCTTCCTCTTTATATATAACGGCACGAAGCGAATTTCACTTGCTATACTCGATTTTTATGCTTCACTATATTATGTGATGTGATACACCTAAAAGTTTAAATTATTAGGAAGAGATGCATTTTCTCAATCATCATTTCAATTTATAGCATTTATGTGGAACTTAAATAAGTAGATGTTTTAACTCATAACCTTCTTTGTTTACTTTCACTATTTACCATAGCCTAGAGCTATGGTACAACTCTATTTTGGTTCTAGTGGCCGGCTACATGAAGAATGCGGAAATCGCCATTTCGGCCTTCTCAATTTGGTAAAAATTCTATGATGACTCATTAATTAATGTCTCAAAAAATCTTCGATTGATAATTTTAATCCCGAATGTATCTCTTTTTTGCAGCATTAATATAAGCGCGTTGCAATTCATGTTGTGCCTCGGCTTCCTTGGTGCTGCATGGTATGTTACGACAGATAAAAATCCAATAATTATACGACTCTCGATATATCATCTATAAACTTTCACCTGCCTTGAATTTTTAAACTCTTTATTTATTTTATTTTATTTTATTTTGTTTTCTTCTTGTTGGTTTAGTGTTCGGGTTTCGAATGAGTTGGGAAGGGGCGATGCTAAGGCTGCAAAGTTTTCTATCAAAGTCATTATGAGCACCTCAGTCATATTTGGCTTGATCGTGTTCGTACCGTGTTTAATATTCGGTGGCGATATCGCATATATTTTCACAACTAACGAGGAAGTAGCGGAAACTGTTTCCGAGCTATCAGTGCTACTTGCTTTCACAATGCTTTTTAATAGCATTCAGCCGGTTTTCACAGGCAAGCACTTCTTAAAATTCCAAAAAAAAAATGTACTACGAAATAAACTCTGTGCAGATTTTGCCAACATATTAAGAATCTGTAAGTGGAGAGTTGGCAAAATCAGTAGCGTGCAGATTTAAGGCAACGCCTTTGCTTTCATAAATATGCATATTTATACGATATGGCGGTTTTTATATCAATAATATTGGCAAAAATAGGGGTGGCTGTTGGTGCTGGTTTGCAAGGTAGAGTAGCAATTATCAACCTGTTGTGTTATTATGCAATTGGGATCCCTTTTGGAGTTGTACTTGCTTATGTGGCTGATCTTAATGTTCAGGTAATAACTAGATTAATACTATATTCCTTTTTCTTTTTTATTTTAAAAAATGTTTTTTATGTTGTGACAAAAAATTTTGATTGTTAATTACTTTCTTTCATTTGCCACAATCAGTCATAGGGGTGTTCATAGGCCTAACAGGTCTACCCGTCCCGAACCCGATGGGTCTGCGGGTCTGTCGTCCTACAGATTATTGTACTTTTGTGTCACGGGTTGAGTTGGAAAAGGAAAATATATGGAGGATGAGACAATTGTAGATCTACCTTCCCCATACCGGTCAATGGACTGACCTACAAGACTAATCGACTTCCCTTCATCGTAGTCGCAAACTCGGAAACTAGGAAAATATAAAACAAGTTTATAAGTCCCGCTAACACTCAGAATCAAAGCCCAGAGGGGAAGAGTGTACAAGAGATGAATTAGCCTGGAAATTAGTAAAGAAATTATTTGAAACCTTGCAATTGAGCTTTAAGAATTAGAAATTAATTGTGATTTAGTCATTGGAGCTTGCTATTTATAAAGAGCAAAAACTAGCCGTTACAAGTTGCAATGGCTAGTTTTTAAGATAGTCAATCGACTTCCCAATCCCATTCCCTTCTCGTCCCTCAGTGGATGCAGTGCGGGTGGGTTCGCAATATCGCCCGGCGATCCACGGGAAGACCCACAAATTTGCAAGTAACTATGAGGATCAAATAGAGTTTTTGTATGAAACTTTGGGAACCATTAGTGTAACCAACCCTAACTTGAAAATATTTTCTTAAATGTTTAGCAACTTCTTTTACATTTGCATTGACATTATATTTAGAAAATTTTACCTGGTTACCATTTTTATGATTATTTTTGCAGGGGTTGTGGATTGGTATGATAACTGGGGTTATAGTACAAGTTATTGTACTAGGCTTCATGATTTGGAGAACTGATTGGGATGAGCAGGTAACTAAAATAATAATAATAATAATAAATAAATAAATGAATAAAAATTAAAAATTTTGTTAATGTAAAAACTCAAACAAATAAATGAAATTAGCAATTTCACCCACTTTTTTTTATAACCAAAGTTACATTTGTTCATTTTCATGTTGCAGGTGAAAAAAGCATCGGAGCGTTTAGGCCAGTGGTTTGTTAAACCGTCGGATGAGTCCGATCAAAGCCTCAATCATGCATGAAACCGAAATTTTGAAGGTTTTGTAGATGCAGACATCGAATGAGTAAATTTTTTTTCTAACCTTTTCTCTTCTTTTTATTTTTCAGTGTCATTTTTTTTTTCCTACTTTGCAGTATTATAATTATTTTTCCTAGTTTGAGGTATCCAAACTTATGACCCTAATTAATCAAAAACTAATGTTAGTATACCTCTATGTTAATTAATTTTTTTTGTGAAAGATTGTAAGCAGTCTTATGTACGCCTATGCCCCAAAATTTTAAAAATGTTAATTATATTTATTCAAAAGTTATCTTTCCCAACTTAAGTATGTAAAAAAAATGAAGAAGCCCAATATTTATGATTAAAATTATTCAAATGTGTTATTGTGAAAAAGAAATTATTTGGTTTTTCGTCTCATCTTTTAATTCTGTCTTTACATAATCTTTTTCAGCAACCTCTTTAACTTAAAAGTCTCCATTTTAGAAAAGTAAGAGTTTTATTAGTTGATTTTTGTTCAAATTATTTAAAAAAACTAAACTCCATCGCCATTTTGTATTTATATTTGGATTTAAAGTACTAAAATATGTTGTATTGAAGGTTATTACGCAATGAAACTATCAAATAAAATCTTTTCTATTATTAATAAAAAAAAACCATCGATAAATACATCGTATGAGACCTCAATATCTTTTATCCATCCCCTATAGTAACAGTTTTTCCATCTTGCAGGTGATCAAGACATCGTATCGTTTGACCCAATGGTTTGTAAACCTTCCAAAGAGTCGGAATAAAGCTTCATTAATCATGCATGAAATGGAAATTTTGATGATTTTGCGACAAAAACAAGATTGAATAATTAGCTAAGCATTCACATATGTTTGACTCAACGTGATAACTTATTTTAGTTCCTTTAACCGACCTTGATATTTAAGGAATAAGTCTTCTTTTTTTTTTTTCAAGTGACTTCAGCCTTGTTTAGATTGATGCTGCTATGTTGTATCAAGTGAATGCATTTGGGTATACATTTTTATCTATTTATTATTATTATTATTATTATTATTATTAGGATTAATGTTACCGTGCTAATCACCAAATAGACCATGATCTTTGGGTCATTAGAAAGACACTCATCATCTTTGACTTGAGATAGTGTTGCATAATAATGGGTGTATTATATTATAATTTATAAGACTGAGAATAGTCATTAACATTATTTTTATGCTATATTATAATTTATAAGATTGAGAATATTCATTAACTTAGTTTTTATTCTATTTTTATATAACGTGGTTGTTCAATGAGGGGAAAACTACATATTGTAATGACATTTTACAAGTTTATGAATTACGAATTTTTTTTTTTAATTTTGAATTGAAAAATCTTGAACATAGAAACTAATTAAACCTCAAAAGTTATAAAAATAGCGTACGGTGCTATGAGCCTACGATAACAACTCTATTTTGACCTTTTCATGGTTGTCGTTGAGCTTTATTTATTTATTATTGTTTTTTTTTATAATCATAGTGGTTGTTGTTGAGCTATTTTGCCCTTTTCCAACTTTTAACTTTCCCCTTATTTTTAGCAAAATTCACTTTTAAAATCGCTTTATTATTTTTTTCCGTGATTTGAAAATAAATCACTGTCAAATACCCCACTACCATTAAAAAAAAAAAAAAACCAAAAATAGAAAAGTCTAAAAAACCCTCTGTCCGTTACACATAACTATAATTAAGCCAGAATTAATGCAATTAATATATTCATTTCCTTTAAAACTAACTTTTCATTATCACATTAAAAAGTAGAATTGCACTCATGGTCTCCATAGTTTGCGATACGATTCTATTTGGCCTCCTAGCTTCCATTGAAGCACTAATATGTCCCCAAGTAATGGCAAATTTCCAGATTTCATTGAAGCACTAATATTTTCCCAAATTATGCAAATTTACAGATTTGGTCCCCACATCTTTAAAAACTGATAGATTTTATCGATGAATTTATAATTATACGCACCACAACGCATGACGTTAAATCTAAGTCACCAAATTCTTCGTGTATAAGGGATGCTTTTTCTACCAATCATTGATTCCGTTCCCGTTCTCACCGTTTTTTAGCTACAAGCCCTAACGCTCTCACGTTCTGCGAATCGATGACTTAGCGTAACATTACAACAAGCTCTATATTGTAGAGCACACAAGACAAGTCAAGAAAAACACATGGACTAGTCATGGCAAGTGTTGTCCTTGGGATATACGATTGGAAAGTGACTAGTATTATATCGCAATAATCAACATATGCATCCTAAATTATCTTTTTATTCTATGTTAAAAGTTTTAAACGAGGCATCAAATAATGTTCGGATAGAAATCACCATCTAAATTTTCAGATCAACTCGAAATTTGGAGAAGCGAAATTACTCGAAAGCAATAGGAGGCCAGAAGAACATCAAAGATTATGTGTCATAGCTTAGATTTCGTGTCTCTATATACATTCATCCATTCTAGACTTGGCGGAAATACTGCCACTTCATTTCCATAGTATTTTTCTTCTTCAAATGTGTTAAGTAGTGATAGTAGGAAGCTAACTATATAATGACAAAATAAAATTAATTTGTAATTAAAAAACAACATTTGGGTCTCATTGCATGATTTTTATCGCTTAGGATTCATTTGCTATACTTTTTAAGCAAAAAGTTAAGTTATTTCTGTTTAAAAAAAAGTTCGATATATCCAGCTTAAAATTTTCTACTTAATTTTATTAAAATATCGAATAAGCATAATTTAAAACCTGAACAACCAAATATTGTTTAGCTTCTAAGCATAAAGTTAATAAGCTGCGACCAATCAAACCGTTAGTGTGATGTGAATACACCAATTAGTAGAGCAATGATATTCATTTCAGAATAGTGCCTCCAAAAATATATATTCAAGTGATACGAAATACACATATTTTAGAATAATAGATAAATCGATTGCAAAAAAAAAAAAAAGGAAACGATTGAATTGAAAATTTAACGTTGACTATGCAACTTAATATTTCATTTTATTTCCATTTAGATGATCCCAAATTGTTGGTTATAAAAAGCTTGAGTAATGATAGATGATGAGGAGTCCAACTTTTGGTTCACAATAGGGACCGAATCTCTCTCTTTCTCAAAACTCGCGACCATTACTGGTAACAGTGAAAGAATAGGGATCAAGTAGAAATGGTATTGAAACTACGAGACCATTAGATAAATAACCCCATCAAAAAAATCGCCCCCCCAACCTCCTCTCTCTCTCTCTCTCGCTCTCTCTCTCTCTCCCCAAACATATATTCTCCTTCAGGAGAAACAAGAAAATCCAGCGGATACATTATATAGAGAGAGAAACTACTCAGCACTAATCACATATTCATTCACATATCTCTATATATAGATATATACATATATAGATAGATACATATATAGAGAGAGAAAGGAAGAGCAGATCTTAAGCCCTAAATCGAGCATTTCCTTCAAGAACCGTTGCCGCCATTTCAAGAATCAGCTCCAGATCCATTCTCTCTTCCTCTCTCGCTGGAAGAGGAATTATCAATTCGAGTTTGAAGATTGCAAACAGGACTGGTTCGTTTATGGCGGTTTGAGAGAGAGAGAGATGGATGATCGAGGTGGATCGTTTGTCGCTGTGAGGAGGATTTCTCCAGGACTGGATCGCGGTAACAGCACTTACAATTCGGCTTCTGGTATAAATCTCCCTCTCTCTCTCTCTCTCTATATATATATATATGTATATGTACATGTACATGTATATCTATATGTTTGTATATGTACATGTATCTTTCGTTCTGTATTCTGTCTCTGGTTATTGTTTTTGAAGTATTTGATCTGTCGAATTATAATAAGGTCCATATTTGATTTCTATTTTTATTGTGTTTAAGCTAATAAATGATATAATGTGCCCATATCTAACAGCTTAAGTTTTTTTGGCTCTTAATTTTATATCGTTTCTGTATTTGATTGAGTTCAATATGTGTTACTAGCTTGCCTGCAGCTTTTATTACGAGCTCCCTGTTTTCAGATTGAGTTTCTTATCAAGGAATTATGGAAGTATTTGATCTATCAATTATAATTAGGTCAATATTTGTTTCCTATTTTTTGTTGTAATTGCTAATTTTTTGTTTGGTTCGTAATTTTGTGTCATTTCCGTATTTAATTACGTTCAATATGCGTGCCCGTCTACAGCTTTTATTACAAGTTCTGTGTTTTGAGATTGAGTTTCTTATCAAGGAAATTTATGTATGTTTAATCAATTTGCTTTTTGTTGCCGTAAATGATATAGATCTTGCGAGAATGCGGTATTATTTATAAGATGCTGTGCTACAGTGTCTTGAAAGTTCAAGGTGCGGTGGTATTAGAGGTGTGCTGCAAAAACTTTGGAGCCCCATGATAGGCATTGCATACAATCAGTGCTGTGTAACTGCTGCAATTGGAAGAGCAAATTAGCAATCCAGTGCATATTATATATATATATATATATATGTATAAAGCTCTCCCACATTGTGGGGTTTGGGGTGGGCTTGGTGTATTCAACATTACCCCTGTTTCTCTGTACTCTGTATGGTTTGTTATTTAATCTTCTGGTGATGGCTCCCATTGTTGGCCAATTGTATTTGGACTATCAAATATCATTAGACTTGACCGCTGGTGTCGATCTCATCTTGTTTAGGTGTTTAGGTTGTTGTTTGGGTATTGTGTTAATCCAGTCTTAATTTTGTCAAGGGTTTAATGTTTATGAATAATTTGACGATTGGATTGCTGTGACTTCATCTTATTCACTGTTCACAAACCGGCACATGTTTGTGTTGCCTTTTTTCAATGGGTTTTTGGGTCTAGACACGTACGGACTCTTTTGTCAGTGGGCTGGGATTCATATCTGGTACTTCTTTACATAAGTATCAAACTATCAATCCAGACCTTAATGTAGTGATTCCTTGTGTTACAGCTGAAGTGGTAGCAGGATCAGCAGCATGGCTTGGCAGAGGACTTTCTTGCGTTTGTGCACAGAGGAGAGAGAGTGATGCTCGGCCTTCATTTGACTTGACCCCTGCCCAGGTAGCAAAACAATATAGTACACAATCAATCATGGTATCAGTCACTGCCTACTAGCCGTGTCTTCAAGATATCTGGTGTTCACTTGTGTGTGCTCTATTTTCATGAAGTAATAGCAGAAGCCATAATAGAAACCACTGTATGCATGTGTAATTTGCATCTTTGAAGAAGTATCTATTCTTGAAATGTTTTATCTTAATCAAGGGTGTTGTTTTGTTTTTTCCCCACCTCAGGATATTGTAATGTGCTAAACATAATTGAATAATGTCTCTGAAGCTTCAAAGATCTCACCATCTCATTTGCTTCTATTTTTGGGCACCATTTTCTTTTAATATACCTTTCAATGCGATTTCATGTAATCTTACTTATGATGAAGACTTTGGCTTTGAAGAACTTTAAAATAAAATTGTATCTGCACTGGTGACAAATTGCATGTCATACCAATGAATATTTAGTCCTAGTTGTGACGGTGTCTTTCATAGTTGCAATGGCGACATGAAGTTGAATTGGTCAGAAATTCTTTTCATGTTGTGTATGTTGAAAACGTCAAAATAAGCTAAAAATTTGGAGTTATTTGCTTGTCTTTGGGAAAAATATCTATGGTTGAGATTATTTGGTATTAGAAAATATTATTTTAGGTAG
>MKEJ01062117.1:0-15548 GCA_001753735.1 Embelia ribes
AAATATGTATGCAAATATATATATCTATATATACGTATAAAATATGTATATATATGTAAGTATTATATATAAAAATAAATATATTTATAAATATAAATATTATATATATTACATGTATTATATAGATAACTGTATTTTAGATAATCTGTTGTAGAAAGGAATTGTATTTTAGATATTTTTATTTTAAATAATTTGTTATTGGGAGTAGTTGAATATATAATCTGTAAAATACAAATAATGATTTTCATGTTGTAAAATAGATAATCTGTATTGATAAGCTGGTGCAAGTACTTTAATAAGAATAGGATCTTTCATCCATCTTAAATGATTCCCAAAGTGTCACTGCATTAGAGAAATAAGTGGCTACAAGCATATAAGTTTGTAGCTATATATAGATAATGTTTTAATATTTAAATTAAAATATTAAAAATTCAATGATTCAAAATATATTAGTTACATGGCATGAATTAAAAATATGAAAATCATATGCCCAAAATAAAGTCTGCATGTGGCTATAAAAGCACGGGTCCGTTGCCAAGTCAATTGCATTATTGTGTCCTACATGGGAGGATTGTCAATGGAAAATTAATTCCAGATGAATTAATTTGTATGGCATTGATCGGTCAAAACACAAAAAACATTTAACTTGGGTATCACTTTTTGGGTGGGCTATTTTAATTAATTTGTGTGGTAGGTATTGCCAAATTTCCAAACGACATTAATTAAATTGACTATATTCCTAACAACTTTTTCTCATTTACTTTTGAAGTCAAAACCAAACAACTTAGAGAATCATATGGCCCTGTGTTCCATACAAATTGATGGAAAACTTTCAAATATTACAAATTCCAATAGACTGGCAAAAATAGTGTAGAAAAACTAGAATCCGTCAAAGTATTTGTTGTAGCGGTATTACTAAAATAAACAAAAAGTTGGAAAATAACTAAAATTTCTATAT
Organism: Embelia ribes; assembly: GCA_001753735.1. NCBI lineage: Eukaryota > Viridiplantae > Streptophyta > Magnoliopsida > Ericales > Primulaceae > Embelia > Embelia ribes. The sequence goes on from MKEJ01062117.1 coordinate 959, forward strand.
TAAGCCATGATACCTTTTTATTAAAAAAAAAAAATGTGAATCGCTCAAAACATACCAGAGAATAATATGCCCGATTCAATTTTGAGAGAGAAGATGTATCTAGAAGGTCAAATTATTTTTAATTAATCAGAATAAAATCTATCTTTATATATTTTTTATTTTATATATTTTTTAATTTTGTTGGGGGGATGTGGGGGTGGGGGAAGAAACATGTAGCAGCTAGGTTATGTAATCACAATTTTCAATAGTGGGTTTTGCCTTTCCTCAATGTTTTTAAATAAAACATGAATTAAATTTTAAGTACTATTTTTGGGCACATCTATTTACTAAAACTTAAACTTAAATATGTGGAATCGAAAATTAGAAGTGTGATGAAGACGAGTGAATAAAGAAAAACCGCATGATACTAAAACGAAACAGAAAAACCACATGATAATGAAATGAAACAAAAAACAAATAAGATGTTGAGTTTTTTTGGAGCTAATGGATCCTTTAGTTCTAGGTGATGGGTTGGTATAACAATTATTTGTGAAAAATCCCTATACTATACCGAGGGTGACTAGACTTTTAATAATACTCGAGAGGAGCATATCTTTATGTATTCTTATATAAAGACCGATTTGTCAAGAGTACAAAAAAAAATCACTTTGAATTGTTGATTATACATGATGAAAAAATTTTGACCTTTAACCAATATTATTGACAATTCCACTTCATAGATTGCATTCATAGATTGCATACATATTGATTTTAAGAAGATCATGAATTAAAAATATGATATTTATATTGGGTGATCCAACATCAATAACAGAGAACATGGACAATGTCACAATATAGTCTACTAGTTAATTTATCATCCATTAAAACATTTCTAGGATGAATATGTAATATATATCCTTGCTTGATGCCTCTTTTCTTGCTCACCACACTTCTATTCATACATTTAAAACTTTCTAAATCGTTATAAATACTAAATAGTTGAATAATGACATATGATATTTGACAGATATTATAATCACAATATTCTAATTATTAAGCTAATGGATAGTACTTTTATCAATCTTACTAGTATTATATATATAAAAAAATGATATCTACTACTTTAAATTTCAGCCCTATTCTTTTCTTTTTCTCAACTGATCAAAAGCTAAATTTTAATTCAACTCAATATAACCCAACAACCTCATGTCCAATCCTATTCCTATGCAAGTCAAAAAAAAAAAAAAAAATTCATAATTTAATAAAGGCTGAATCTATTAGTTGCACCAATATTACTTTTTATTTTTGACAATATTTTTAAAGTAATTAAGCAAGTATAAGTCCAAGACAAGGCTTCCGTTCCTTTGAGTAAATTATAGAAATGGTTCTCATCATTTTAAAAAAATCTATATCATCCCATACTTTTGGTTGCAATATTATCCGTTCCTATAGTTGCAATATCAGTTCATCCCTAAGTGATTTTATTACTCTCAAAAATAGTTTGTTGTGGAAATGAATTAATTAAGAATAAATGATCCACTTAAAACATGTTTTTAACTTATCATATATATTTAGTTATAGAGATAAGTTGACAAAATAATATATTTAAAAGATGCCTTAAATGGAATATATTAACCTATTTTCAGTTAGAATACTTCCGAGAAATTATAGTTGTTATTTTAATTACTTATAATATTATTATAAAATAATTATAATTATAAGGGCAAATTGAAGTGGGCAAAAAATATATGGATAAGTTAGAAAGAGACTAAAATTATAAAAGATAAATTAAAAAGATAAGAGAAAAAAAAATAAGAATTAAATAATAGGAGCAACTTAAAAATAATAAAAATATAAGTTGGCAAAACTATATTTTTAGAAAAACGATTACAACTTGACAAGTTATTTCTATTCAAGATAATATAATAATACTAATAATAAAAAGTTTAATTATAATTAATTGGCACCCTACCCTTGTGTATTTCGTGAGCGTAGCCCTTGGAGGGCCCCATCTATACAAAGAACCTTCTCCCTTTCTCCGCCGCCTCCACTTCTATACTCAGTCCCCACTCTCTCTCTCTCTCTCTCTCTCTATCTCTCTCTCGCTCTAAATGTGCATTCTCTTCTAGCTGCCCCCACAGGAAAACAAAAAATTAATTAACAAAATCGAGTTTAAACTGGCGATCGATAATCAAGAATCTGATGAAATTAAGCCCCATCACAGGCCAAACATGGTATGCTAACAATTTTAATTATCCAAATTGTCTTTTCTTTTATGATTCCTTTCTTTTTCTCATTTTCCCTTATTGGCACTGGGTTTTGGTAACTGGTAGGTACTCTGTTTTCGTCAAATAGTACCCTATTTTTTGCTTATTGAAATTATGTGTTTGCTAATTACTAGTCTGCCTCTGTTTTCAATGGTTGGTGGTATCAGTTAAAATTATATTCCATATTGGGAATTGATAGTATTTACTTGCCCGTTGACGTGTCGAGTAGAATTTGTAATTGTGATTGGGTTTTGGATGTATTGCATTGGTGACTAGATTTAAGATTTTAAATGTCACGTCAGCAGGTGGGAAAATTGGGTAGATCGAAACTAGCATTGCTCATAAAAAAGTTATATTCTGGCTTCACTCGTTTACGCGCACTTGTTGGGCTATGGATTGAATTTTGTCGGCCCATGAGTGATTTATATCCCGCACTGAAAATTGGTCGTTTTGATATGTTGCTTTGATAGTTTGTGTTCTTGCTGATTGGTACTATGATGTTTCTAATTTGTGCTCTAATTTTGCCAATTGGCGAGCTTTTAATGCTATTGGCACTCTGTTTCGCCAATAGGTGCTTAATTTTCCACTTAAATTTAGTCTTTTTTGCTGATTAGTACTCTGACCTCGATAAGTGGTATTTGTTCTTTCTAATTAGTAACATGATTTTTGTAATTTGTGGTCTTTTTGGATAATTGTTTCTTTCTTTCGCCCATAGGTGATTAATTTTCGTCTAAATGGTGCTCTGTTTTTGCTAATTTGTGTATCGTATATGCTAATTAATATTCAGAATCTGCGAATTATTGCTCAGTTTTTTCCAATTGGTGCTTACGTTTCCTCAAAATCGTACTATTTTAGCTTATTTGTGTGTTATATATGCTAATTAATATTCTTAATATCCAAATTAGTACTTATTTTGCTTATTGGTGCTTTAATTTCCCCAAGTGGTACACTTTTTTTCCTAAATTGTGTGATGTTTATGCTAATTAATTATCTGAATTTACAGACTCGTAAACTATTTCACCAATTGGTGCTTACTTTGAATTAATGTGTGATTTATGCTAATAATATTCTGAATTTGCAAATTATTTGCTTACTCTGTTTTCAAAACTTAGCAGTGTGTTTCTTTTGCAGGGTCCCGAAGAGGAAGAGAACAGGTGGCCACCATGGCTAAAGCCTCTGCTTCGAGAGAACTTCTTCGTAACGTGCAAATTGCACGCCGATTCTCACAAGAGCGAGTGCAATATGTATTGCTTGGATTGTGCCAACGGCGCTCTCTGCTCTGTCTGTCTCGGCCACCACAAAGGCCACCGTGTGATACAGGTTTTGTATCCATATACACCTCATTTGCTAAATCCAAGTCATGTCTCCGTGTTTGTTCACGTATTGCACCTGGGTTTTGCTTATTTTGTCGTGTTGAATTTTTTTTTTTTTTGACAGTTGTGTCTACTCTGTTTATTACCCTTTTAGCAATTTTTGGGGGTTTATGTGGTTTTATTATTATTTTTTTATATGTTCCCTTAAGAACATTGTGTTTTTAATTGTTTCACCCCTCCTTTTATTTCTCATACTTTTTAGCAATCTTTGGGGCTTGATTGGTGTTTACTTTTTTTTTATTGGTTTATTTATTTATTTAGTTGCGATTTCCCTATTGTTGAACTCGATTAATCTTTGTTCTGTCCTCATGATGCAATTGGATTTTTCCTTCTTCCTTTTTTTTTTTTATTGATATTAATATCGTATAAATTTATGTTTTTGGACAGATAAGGAGATCATCATACCATGATGTGATTAGGGTTTCCGAGATTCAGAAATACTTGGACATCTCATCGGTGCAAACTTACGTGATCAACAGTGCAAAAGTCGTGTTCTTGAACGAACGGCCACAGCCTAGGCCAGGCAAAGGAGTAACCAACACCTGCGAAGTATGCGAACGCAGCCTCCTCGACTCTTTTCGATTCTGCTCTCTTGGTTGCAAGGTACATGGCACGCGATGACATGTCGGTTTATTATTTCTTCTTTTTCTCTCCATTTTTCATGGATTTTAGCAATTGTCGTTTGTGCCACTTTTTATAGGGTTATGCTCTAGGGTTGGTGGACCTTCATGGCTTTTAAATCTACTTTTGCAATATGGAAACATGGACATCAAATTTTGATAAATGGCATTTTTATTGAATTTGCACAGAGAAAAGCCTTGCAACTTATTTGGTCATTGGCTTTTTTATTGATTAAAGTAGTCAAAAAGTTCCTTATTATTAGAGTTTCACATCATCTTTCACCAACATTTAAGCATTGATTCGTAGTCCCAAAGGTTTTGAGCTTTTCTGTCTCACCATCAATATTACAAATTGTACAATGTAAATAATGTCAATAAATTTCATCCATCATAGTGTGTTTTTTTTTTTTTTTTTCATTTTGGTAATGTTACTATGTATCCTATATTATATGCAAACACCTAAAGCCGTACAAATTTTGAATTGACAAAATTATCCTTTGAAATTAGAATAATTACAATTTTAATTAGTATAAAAAATAAAAATTATCAAGAATAAGGGACAATTTTTTAAAGTAACTTACCCCACTACCACATTCATCCCCTCATTTTTTGGACGAATATTGTGCGTGCTTGCATTGATAGTTGAATAAAAAGAAGCAATGTGTGATCACAGATTGTCGGGGCATCTAAGAATTTTGAGAGGAAAGCGAACCAATTGCCAAAGAAGAAGCCGCAATCATCCATGACGGGGTTATCGGAGTCCGACGACTCGTACGGTACAAGCAGTAACGGGTGCATCCAGCGCAAGAACAAAGTCCGGAGCTTCTCTCCGTCTACTCCACCTCCCGTCAACTACAGAACGGCAAAGCGAAGAAAGGGAATCCCCCATAGAGCCCCTATGGGGACTCTGATATTACAGTATTGAATATGGTTACTACATAATCGTTAATTGCGGTTAAGCTCCTATGAACTCGTGTTTCACGCATAATCGCCCCCAAGCATTAGTGCTTTTCCCCCTCAAAGCCAGTGTTGGGAGGGGCGCGGGTCTGGTTATTCCGTCTAGCGTGGTGTATTGTATATAAAAGGTACATAGAAGGGTGATAGTGAAAAGAAGAACTTTCAAGGTTGGAAAATAAGTTTTGCTCGAAGATACATGTGGTATGTGTCCCTATAGTATTAATGCTATATATGTACAAGTTTATTACTATTAGGTAAAACTTGTGGATAAAAATTTGTAGTGGTGGTGGTGGTCTTTGATGGTGTGCAATATAAACTTTTATGCAGATTATTTTTTCTTTGCGACACATGACATGTCGAACAAAACGTACCCGTTATTTTTTATTTCCCATTATAACTGTTGAATTTACAAATGATAATCTAGAAACTCTTGTTTATCGTAACAGACAAAAATACGTGACACTTGGTGGCACACCTTTAGGCGGGCTTTTATGGTTATAGCTTATGGGAAAGCGACTTTTGAGTTTTGACACGTAAGCCCAACTTGTCCGCAGTCCCTAAATTATGAGCTAGTTGTCGTTCGTCACCATTTGGTTTATTAATTTCTGTCGCTACTCAACTTTCGATGACACATACGTTGCCACGTGTCGATACCGTGGAAGGTGCATGGTGACTAATAACCGCAATCCACTTGTGATGGTTGTGGGAGAGCATTCGGGGCAATTCGGATAATACCCGATTCGAATTACCCGAACCCGAATTACCAAAAAAAAAAATGAAATTTCCGAACTCGAATTATCCAAAATTAATTTTGAATTATCCGAATTTGAATTATAAATAAGAAATTCGAATCCGAATCCAAGGTGGATTTTATAGTCCTCCAAAGTGTGAAAAATAAAAAATAGTTGAAATGGGCGTGTATCTCAATTTACCATTCTACTTTTAGTTAATAGGATAGGATATGCCTTTTGAGTATGTTAAAAATGCATTTAAATAGAAAAAATAGTGGGAATGGGCGTCCTTTGAATGATTCTTTTATACTTTCACAAATGTAGAAGAAAATTAATGGCGCATGAACGATAAGAGGGGGGGCCCACATTAATCAAGTTGCCTAAGCAATGATGTGGTAATTTTATATTGTAATGAATTGTATAAACTTGATTTCTATAATAGGTGAATCAAGAGAAACCTAATTAATGCTCACGCCATTATCATCTTCCCTATTTTTATATTCAAATAATGGTGAACACATCCCATTAGTTAGTCAATTTTAAGTTGGTTTAGTCTTTTGATTATGTCATCAACATAAATAATGTGCCTACTTTGGTAGTATTTTTTAATGATAATGCCGCATGAATAATTTAGTCATAACTGGATGGCGTACAACGTAATTATTAAGATGCACAAATTGTAATAGCGGTGAAAATCATTGTACATCCTGTTCGTAATTGTTCAAATTTAAGCTTTAGTTCCAAAATGTTCCTACTTTTCAAAATTTGTTTCTAAAAATTATGTTTAAAAGTTGATTTTAAAAACGAATGTAGTTTTCGTATTTGGCGAATAATTTATTTTGATAAATAGTAAGGTATTTGATGAACTTTTGTTTTTTATTATATAAAAAGACATAATTATGTATGAGTTATAATTGACGTTATCTTGATAATTAATGATAAAATAAGCAAAAACCGTTTTTAAAATCATCCCAAGTATTATTTCTAAAAGCACCGTTACAACAATCCACACAGACGACAAATAACAGGATGATAAAAAAACAGGGGTTTTACTTTTTAGCAAATATATGCGAGGCTGCAGTTTTTTAGGGGGATAAAACAAAAAGCAAGTAGAACAAAAATACCAACTTGGGCCTTAGTGTACTATGCTTTGAGATATAAAGTATTTTAACTAAACCTTTGATATGTATTATGTTCTTTAGCTAATGGGTACCATATTCCCCACGTGTATTCATTATACAATTATGTATATATATAGCAACTTTACCAAACGAGAGAATAACATTCTCGAGTGTGGGCATATATGGTAGATATAGAGAAGATTTGCATACTATTCTAACATCAACGACCATCGATTACCATATGGATAATTAACGTGTTATTACAACTTTTGGTCCTGGAGAACCAAATCATTTATAGATAATTAAAAATACAAATTTAAGACGGTCAAATCGTATAACAAAGTGACGGATTTCTCGCAAAAAATCGGATTGCTTTAGGGAAATATTCGTCATGCTACAACGAGTTTGATAAAACGAATTTGGTAGAACTAGGCGAGCTTGATAGCGACTTGTTCACCGTGGGCTAGTCATCTTAAAAGTGTACACACACAACTCATTTATAATCGAACAAGCCCATGCAATTGAGCCACTCACTAGCCATCTTTTCTTTAATCTAAATTCCCATTATTCCAAAGACAACATCTCATAATACATATAAGGGCAAAAAGTAGAGGAAACAAAATCGGACACAATCTTTAACTAGTCAAATTTTATAACTCACCTAATCTACATGTTAATTTTTTTCATCTTCTAAATAGTAGTAGTACATGTATTCCACATCTCTACACCGAATTTCAATAAAAATCTCATCTTCCTCATTTTTACTACTCATAATCGATAGAGATTATATTGTCCCTTGAATTTGACCACAAAATCGTATATCATCACCTTGTTCCTTGTATACAAGTTATCGCTTCTGAACCCAAACGTGTGCCCAGCAATTTTCTTACCCGATCATCGCGTTTTTAACAAGAATTTGATGAATGAAATAATTTTTTAGCCTTATAGGTACTATAATGACATCTTGGTCCTTGCCATGTTATGATCCTCAAAACGAGCAATGCCACCACATCTTGGCCGCTCAATTTCCCGAAAAGAGGAATAACTTTTCGTGCAACTACTTTGCCTTATAAGTTGTGTGCGTAAATCCTCAGGCAATCTCAAAGTAAATCTCTCTTCCTCGTTTCTTCTCCTCGGTTTCGAATTGGAGTGCCCCGTTGAATTTGCCTTCGGAAGTTTTTTCACCCACTTTTTCCCATGAAATGAATTGCTGTTGTACGTGGTGGTGCTTCCCGTCCTTTGTTATGTCCCCTATTTTCATGTTCAATTTCGCCATCGATAGTTATTCTAATGTTATATCCTATTTCCTCATTTCTATCTGTACCAGTGATGACACCATCTGTCTGCGTCGTTGAATTTGTGGGTAACTTTTATGGACTGTTAACACTGGTCCGGCAGACAGGACACAGTATTGTTAGAACTAAGCCAATCATCAATGCACTTTTTGTGGAAGACATGACGACGCATCGTTAGAAGGCGAAGCAAATCTTCGTTTGAAAAATCCGACAAGCAAACAGCGCATTCTATGCCGTATCTTCCTTCCCTGATATTTTTCACAATGCCGTAAGTAAATGTGGCGAATTTCTTCATTATGGAAGCCTGTTTGAGGTTTAACCACTAGCCAACGCAAAGAAAAATATTTATGGAACAAAAGACTATGAAAAAGAACACAAGAATGACAGTTGCTAGGATTACCGTTGAAGGCGTGGAGAAGTACGAATGGTTTGGATCTGACGGTATCACCCGGGAAAAAATATCCCGATTTTAGAGTTAACTTTTTTGGTTCAAGATAAATTTTATTGAATAGATTTGAGCCATGAAGAAAAGAAAATAATGATTAATTTTGAGTTATTAGGTGTTTGGTTATAGTTTTATTGGCGTGTGGCATTGAAAAGAGAAAATAAAGGTGACACAATGAAATTGTGAGAACCAAAAATGATAGGATTAATTTAGCAAGGTTAATAATTTGGTGCCTAGTTTTTTGTTTACTTACCAATGGGGTGGGTTATGTATGGAAGAACCATTTATTAGTTACCCTAGTAAATTTTGAATACCAGCAAGACAATAGTTCCACGTCATTATATATATTACTAGTTTATTACTAGTAATTAGCTACTGCAATGCACATATTAATTTTGAATTTTATGTTTTATATTTTTGGTGTACAAACGTTTTTATTTTAGTATATAAATGAAAATAAAATTATATTTAATCTGAATAATTATATTTTTTTGATTGATATGCACCAGTCATTATTTTTACTCATTTTTTTTTAAAAAAATTGAATTGATTTCATAATCAATGTCGGATTTCTACATGAATTGAAAATGGGATGTTATATCACGATTATTTTTTATTTTATTAATATTTATAAGTCTACTTGTAGGTGTAAACGAAAACTTTAAGTAGGCAATACTGTATAATTTTTAATAAAAATGAACTTGAGAATTTAGATATTTACTCTCTTATATTTTTTACTTTTGTTTCAGCCACTTCAAGTAATTCTAATGTCAATTGAATTTCGAGTTTTTCTTTCATACATACTAAAATTTTCTTTATTTTCTCATGATTCAGTAAATAAAAAATATAAACTTTTTCATCCAATTAGTTAAACAATGTATACTTGAATCAATCATTTACATGTCATTAAAATGGAGGTACCACGTATTACATGATATACATAAAACTAAAGTGACACAAAAATAAAGTCAATATGTAACAATAAATGAAGAATGAAATTTAACATAATATTATATTATAAATAATCACATATAATAGTTTTACAAAAGCACCAAATCTAAAATGAAACATCTTCAAATGGAAAATCCATTAGGTAAATACATTTTTAGCGAGAAAAATCCCAAAGAAATGGTAAATAATTAAGTTAATACGTAACAACAAATGAAGAATAAATTTTTAACATTATATTATGTTTCAAATAATTACATATGAATATGCACAAATAATTTTACAAAGGTACCAAATCTAAAATGAAATATCTTCAAATGGAAAACCTATTAGATATATACATTTTTAGTGAGAAAATCCTAAAGAAATGGTAAATAAAGAGAAAACGATTATACTTTTTTATATACATATTAAAACTTCACAGCTTGGAAAATTTGTCTCGCCATATCTTCATCTGTATTTTATTTTCTCCACCAAAAAATAGTTGCGTCCCATATCTTTCTTCACAAAATAGAGAATATAACGTCCCGAAAATTGTGGGTAAATTTTTTGCAATTAATAATATTATGTAATTAATTATAATATTATTATTGCATTCATTGTGAGGCCATAGTGAGGTTTGTGAGGATTGTGAGTTGTTGTTGGTGAGTATTGTGAGTTTTGGTGAGTATATGTGAGGTTATATATTGCATTAGAATTTGATACATATTAGTGAGTTATATATATTGGTTAGCATGGTGGGTAAATTGTGAGTATTATTGCTAACGTGAGTTTATGTGAGAATTGTGAGAATGATTGTGAGTATGATAATTGTGAGAATTGTGAGACTTATGAGATTTGTGAGAAATTGTGAGTTAATGTGGTTTGAGCGAGTATTGGATTTGAGTGGGATAATGTGTGTGAGAATGGCGTAAGAATGTGTATATTGGTGTGAGACCATAAGGTAAGAGTTGTGGGTGAAAAGGGTCGTGGGAGAGCCTTGGAGAATTTTGCAGATTTTTGGATTTTCTGTAGTTTTGGGGGAACCGTTCAAATAGTGAAAGAATACAGTTCAAATGGCAACGCCGTTTGAATGACACCAAAAATACTGTTTGAACGGCATTGGCAGTGGGGTCCAGTTTCGCAAAAGTCATCTACGAGATGTAAGGAATACGTTTAATATTTATTTTAATGAACCTAATCACTACAAAAAATGAGAAAACTCAAACTAGAAATTGATAGATAAAACTTACGTCAATATGTAACCCTCGCGATAGTGGTTCGGAAAATATAAGTCTCTCCAATTGAGTCACCTACACCTATCAAAGCAACACGAGCCTATACACAAAAATGATATACGATACATAAGGAATAGATTTTATAGATTTGTTTTAATGAACCCAAAAAGCACGAAAAACGAGAAAATAGAAACAAGAAAACAAAGAGACAAGACTTGTATCAAAACATAGGCCTTGCAATGGTGGTTCCGAATATATAATTTGTTATCTCGGGGCAGCAACAAAATTAGATGAAATAGAGAAAAAATCAAATGAAATTTAAACATCCACTTTTTCTCCTTCTCTCTATTTTGGTGATAAGAAGAAGAAAAATGGCATATGACTCTTTTGATGCGATATGTAGTCAAAAAGTAGTGGGGCCCAAAGACTATGCAACCCAACGATCCAAAATTGGTTGTCCGGCGGTTCAACTTTTTGGCTCAAAACATACCCCTCAGTTCATGTTGTCTGGCACTTATCCAGCGGCTCAGCCCATTGGATAGAACATCGGACATATACGCTACGACTACACTTGGCACAACACACTATGACAATAAATCTACGTTAACTCACACTCTACTACAATGATATGATAATTTTTCATGCCAGGACAACGACATGATTCATTTCACACCTCAACAACACAAGACAAAATGAATAAATATTACTATGACTATATAATAATAATATTTATTATCGTGAAAATATTTTACGTAAATTTCCATGTTATTTTTCAGGTAAGCATTAATGATAGGTTATGTAATTAAGTTTAGCAATCAATAGGATTGGCTTTGCTATAACTAGTTCATCAACCGGTGAGGCTTGGTTTTGACTAGAGCATTACATGTTTGGCAATTTCTTGGAATCTAACTAATTACATGCAATAACGGCCACCAATTAGTCAGCTTGACAACGAATTTGACGATTACGTGCAAATAGATTTTGTACGCGTCACGTGTGTAAAACCACTAGTTTTAATTCTATGTAAGCTTAACCTAAGTTTGTGCTAGAATATTAATTTTCCTGGTGTGAAAGTTGAAAGCTAGGTAATCTAGCTCCTGGAAATTAAATGAAACCAAATTTGTATTTTTTATCACAAGAAAAAATCAAGATACCATGCCTCGTAAGTCAGTTTCAAGTAGTACTGAACTTAAATTAGAGGGTATAAGTTTGACAGAAAGAATGTTACGTATTCTCAGAGATTTTAGAAACTTATAATGAAGGTCGTCAAAAAAAAAAATAAATAAATAAATAAAAGAAGGTATATTAGAGGGATAATGTAATCATATTAGAATATGAGAAAGGCTTATCAGCAACTTGAGGAATAAAATAATTAAAGGATGAGCATTATTTTCTAAACATTTATAAATGCGTGCACACTAACAAAGACACAAGCATGGTAAATTAACTTATACATATCTATAAATAACCTTAATATTCCTCATAATTTTAAAAAACTCACTAAATTATCCTTATAATGAAGCACTTTTCCAGCCAAAGGGATCCCTTTTGTCATCAATTTGCATAATCATGGAATCCTATCCTACATAATTGAGATTTGGAATAACCGAGGTTGAAGATGTTATATGCTAAATAAACATGCACAATATATACCTTATATTATTAAAGAAGATATTCTCAGAAGATGACTTCAATTGTTACTAGAATCAATTTCATATTCCTGGACGTGATTCTTGAATTATGGATTTGATGCTATAAAAATCTACTTATGACAACGTTTAGACAAGTTGGTGTTGGTGATGGAGATACCTTGTCTGTATTATGTCATTTTTAATCTAAAGTGATAGTTTTTTAAATCTTTGTACATATACAAATTTTAAATCTAATAATCATGCCTTAAACATTTTATGATGTAAAAAGAACTTGTAGAATTAATTAAAAAAGAATATGATATAAGTTATTTAAATACAATATTATGCTCTTAGAGAAATTAATTTCTTTTTGGACTTAAATTATGTTAATTTTATTAAGAGCGGTAGTATACTCATATAAAATGGAAATAATACATAAATTGTACCATGCTTTCTTAAAGTTTCTTTTATTTTTGGTATCAATCATCAAATAAAGTTGAGAATACATAAGCAGACAAGGACAATTAAGTCTACAACTGTATTCATCTTCCGAAGTTATTTACATTTAGTTGGTAATTAAACATTGAACTATTTGGGTATTTGATTTATTCAACTTATTGTTTCATATCATCTGTTTAGATTTAAATAAAAATTTTAATATCCTTTTTTTTCTTTTTTTCTTGACGTGGTTTGTGCAAATTTTATTAACACTTCAGCAGAGGAGAAAAGATTAAGAAAAAGATGAATTTCTCCTTGTGATCGAGTACAAACTCTACATTATTTATATGTCGCTATCCTTCAATAGAACAATGCACAAATGAAAATTTTTTGGTTACTAATTACATACAAATGAAGAATTTAGTGGCTAAATGTCCAATCAAGAAACTTTATGAGAATTGTGAATCAAAGTTCACATAAGAACATGAAAAGATAGCCTCATTTATCAAATCAAATCTTAAAATTATCAAATGTACATATGAAAACAAATAAGAGATCTAGGTACCAAATTTCGCTTCCGGGGATTAAATGGTGTGATCGTATGGTCGAAATGCAGCTAAAATATTTTCTATTAATAATATAATAGTACAAGTAATACACCACCTAAGCTACAAGATATGATATAACCTTTAGCGCAAGAGTATTTGACTTAAAGTAACTCAGTCAGTGGTCAAGGCAACATTAATTATGACGTGATGTTACTTGAAAGTTAAGTTGTTTGTAAAATAGTACGCTAAACATCCAAGAATAATTAGATATTTTGTTAACTTTCCAAATTTGTCTATAAAAATTTGGAGATATAAGATGCTAATTGTAACAAGAAAGTAAATCAATAACAACGATATGAATATGAAAATAGATACAAGTGTTCATTCATATTCTCCTGATCTCCATATACAACAAAGTCTGATATATGTTCATACAATCCAAAATAATAACTACAACACATATGGTGTCAACTGCAGTTTACCTCCAGTCTACATATACATACACAGCAAAAAATGAAAATTAGGAAGACCAACACTACACAAAAGAAAACTCAAGCTAAATGTTTGAAAAAAATAAGTGTACATATACAACTTTGCTACAACCTCTAACTACAAAAATACACGTACACACTAGCCACTACAACTACAAAATACTTGTAGCAGTATAATATTGATATAGGGAAAGGAGAAAAGTAAACGACTCAGATGGTCAATCAACAATGATATATGAGTCTATGGAGTCTCTATAAATATGTACATACTACAACGAAAATAAAGTATGAGTATATTATAGAAATAAGTAAATGATCACACAAATCCACTATAATCATAGAATATGAACATGAATAAATTATGAGTGCTACGAATATAACATGTATGCTCATGTATAATAGTGAGTGTATGTGACTAACGAATGCTACGACCACAACACGACTACGACTATGACCACAACAATGATTAAAAGTAGGACTAGTATCTCTACGAGTTCTCGAAAATGCTAAGGTTCGCCACCGAATGCGA
>MKEJ01062124.1:0-31095 GCA_001753735.1 Embelia ribes
TATGTTCATCACTAGCTTGTATAGTCAATCGTGCTTGTTTAGTTTGAACATTAACAAGGTACTTTGAGCATCTAAGTAAATGAGCTTTCAATGCACTAGTATCATTTATTTTATAATCAACTTGAAAGACTTCCTTACAGTGTGTACATGTCGCGTTTTCTTTTCCATACTCATTGACACCTTGGATGTAATGCTCTCAAACCTTACTTATCTTCTTTCCATTTTTTTGGTTTTGAATTTTGGCTTGAGACGTTTCATGAACTTGTTTGACTTGGGGGTATGGATTTTTCTTGCGACGACATCAACAAATAAAAATTCAATAATAAAAATTTCAGAATAATCACAAACCCTCGTGTAAATTAAAATTCATATACAAAGCAATGATAAAAATTCATAGTCAATAATACCAAACTATTCAACAATATCTAATTAATCAAAATTCATAGCCAACAATACTAAACCTTACTTCTCTTCTACTTGTCATGTGTATTTCTATTTTCTGAACTGCTTCCTTTCTTACCTGATATTTCTTTTGGCATCATTTTTCTTCTTACTATTTTTAATTGAGATATGTCGTGAATATACTGTTTGGCTGTAGAATAAGGTGGGAAGTTTAGGACCATGACCATGACCATTTATATCTACCAGCTTCTTGTTAATAGGCTATGCCATGTTCATGCATTAAATCGCATAGAGTCTGCTCTTGATAATTGCCATTGGTTTTAATATCAATATTCATGTTGAACAAGTTCTTTAAGTAGTGGTGGTAATGGAAACCAAAATATAAATCTTTGTAAGATAATCGTGTTTTGTGATTTGGTAAGAATCATGTGTTGGAAAAAGATAGAATTTGCAATTAGGGGTGTTTTAAAATGGAATAAAATATTGTTTAGATGTTGAAAGGAGTTAAATAGAAGTGAGACTATTCGTGACCTTTGATTTGAGAGTTCCTTCCTGTACTTTTATTCTTGAAATTGTGTTTAAATTGTAAGGTTATGGATTGTCTATCTTGTTGACTATAATATCATATTAATCAAGCAAAATATTAATATAAATTAAAAACCAAGAAACACAAATTAACTAATCAACAATATGAGATTAATCAAAAGCTAAAATGATAACACCTCATGTATATTTGTTGTATGTCAACAAATTCACAATTAATTAACCAATCAAAAATTACCAAATAAGGAAACCATCCATCAAAAACTTAATAAAATCTCAAAGATAACAAAAACTCAAATTACCTCTCGCTAGATCAAATCCCAGCCGTTGACACAATCATCAACTCCGAGATTGAGAGAGAGAGGACTGCAACCGGTGTTACTTGTTAGGGTTTCTGAAATTCATGTTAGGGGTAATTTTGTAATTTTAAGGATCGATATAGACACACACACACACACATATATATCTCATCTTTCCGATCCTTATCTCTCTCTCTCGTCGGATTCAGCCACGCCGTCGCAGTGATAAATAACAATTTCATTACTGTAATTTGCAGCGTCTCTCTAATTTCACCCATTTCCCTGATTTAATTTCCATTTCTCTATTATTATTATTTTTTAATTTTTCTCTCAAGTTTCATTCAATTTGTGTTCAATCCTGTAGGATTAATGATATAATTACACAAATTTATGTGCTTAAACTGCACAAATGTCTAAGTTGTTATTCCATCTCCCTTAACTTAAAACAAAATCAACTCACTTGATCTACCCACATAAACATTTGTTCAAAATAAGTGTATTATTTTACTTTTCACATTAAAATTTTATAATTTCTCTTAATTCTTCAGTATAGGATCACTGATTTGATTTGGGATCAGTTAACATGTATATTCTCTAGCCGTTACTATTTTTTTAATTGTTTTTGTTTCGAAAATTAGCTTAATAAAAAAAAATGGTGAAATTTGACATTCCTTTGGATTGATTTTTGTCGGCTTATTGCGGTTTTTTTTATTGATAATAATTTCTCTTTGTGTGTGCGTGTGTGTGTGTGTATGTATGTGTGTATGTATACATTTGTTTTAAACCCTGTAGAGATTTTTAAAACATCTTCTAACAGATTTTCAAACTATTAGATAAGCAAATTTTATTTGTACGAATTTATTTTCAAATTTTGTAAAAATAGTATTAAAAAAAATATTATGTTAACACATTTATTTGGAAAAAACATATTCAAAACTTATTTTCCAGAAATATTATTTTAAAAGATGTTTAAAAAATTATTGTCTGTTTTAAAGAAATAAGTATATAGACAACTTTTATCGTGTTTTTTCCTGCATTGGAAATTTTATTACAGGTTTTGAAATTAGTTAGTGTTAAAATTTATGTTGTTTAAAATTGTAATTTCAAAATTTATGTATGTTGTAAGGCAAATTGCACACGCGAAAGACGTTCATTTACCTTCACAATCTAATAGTGAATCTGAAATTCTGGGAGAAAGAGACACTTTTGATCTCATGATCAAATTCATAGCACTAAATGATTGGTATATATACCTCTGCTCCTAATCGATTGGTATATCTACATCTCTCTGCTCCCTCTATAAATTCATTTACATACATTTGGATAAATTATTTTGAAATTGCTTGATTTGATGTCATGTCTCTGGGAATTGGATTGATTAGTAGAAATTGCAAATAATGAAGTAAAAAATGGTTTAGTTTTATCAGTTTTAGGGTGGGGTTTAATTTTAGAATTAGTTAGTTAAGTTTTGGGGTGGGGTTTTGACTCTTAAAGATATTTATATATCTATTTTCTTGATTCAACTATTAATTAATATTCCAGATCTGTCCTCACCCCTAGCATGGACTTAATTTGCTATTCTTTGGCATATTATTAACCCCTACCTGGTGACACTGATTAGTGATCTTTGTTTAATACTGTTATTTGTTAAGCTGAGATTTATACTTTTTTTTTCTACTGTAGATTCACTCTGGATACGTTGACAAACACGATTCCTAATTGGGAGATGGCTCGACTAATTTGAGTGTTGGGATCTAATGAACAAATCAACACACTTACGGGCAATGTGAACTGGTATGTTATGTTTTTGTAGGCTTTTTACAGATTCATATATGTAAATATGTACAACTATAACAAGTATAGTTATATTTTTCAAGTCAATACTTGAACTGGTATGTTATTTTTGAGTAATTTTCCTTATTTTTGGCTACTAACGAAACAAATTTGAGTTTTTAGAGTGAGTCCTGCCCACTAGGTGTTTGTAAAATTACTTGACTAGCTGTCTAATCATTTTCTCATTCAATTTCTTATTACTTTTTTATTTATCTTGATTAGCTGTCTAATCATGTAATGAAATTGTTTGATGAATTGTCATCTTTGAATGAGTTTCAAATTTCTCCCCATTTAATTTAAGGCTTTTTCTAAATGTTTTGGATAAGACTTTTTTTCAATTGCTAATGTGACGAAAAGGCTTTTCTGATAATTGTTAACCAAATTGATTTTTAAACAGACCCAGTAGCGAAGCAATGCACTTGATGTACTTTAATGAGTTTTCGTTATTTCAATCCCTGGAATCGTTCTTAAGGAATGCAGAACTTGAACGCTTGTTATGCCTATTTGTCCTATATGCATTGCTTTTTAGAACATAGAATTTTTTTAGGGAGGTTTTGTATGCTATTTCTGAATTTCAAAGTCTTCACATTTCAAATTTTCCTAGTTAATTTTTTTTTTTAAGAAAAAGGGGTATTTCATTAGTATATTCTTTTTCAGTGAATAGGATTCTAGGAAGTGCACGGAATTGGATAACTACATGGGCTTATTTGTCCGATTTTTTATTTTTGGATCTGAATACTTATGTGCAGAGATGAAAAAAACCTTAAAGTTCCGTTCAATTGGGGTTTTTGATGATTGTTTCAATTTTAATTTTTTTTAAAATTCCACTTAACTTGTGTTTGTGGTTAAAATCAGTTTCTTACTTTTGGGCATGAATTTGGAACTAATTCTCCATTAATAGCTCTATTTTTTATTCAAGTAAGATCGTTGTTTTTTCTGTTAAAACACTGGATTTTTAACATAAACCTAATGGTTAGTCATATTTCTAATTTATGAACAAATAATTTTTTTTTTTCATTCTTATTCCATTTGCCCTGTTTTGACAGATATGGAGACTTTAGGATTGACAAGGGCATTCAGACAGTTAGTTATTTACTCACTTACTATTATGTACATGTTATTTTTACAATATAAAATTATATTTTAATATGCAGCAAACATATTTCATGCACAGTTTTATGATAGGTGTACCGATAAGAAGATGATATCATGTATGCGCATGGGTTGAAAATTAGCCAAGCACAATTATTCCGTCTTATATTGTTCAATTCATTTTTTAACTATATTAAATAATTGAAAGTCTTAATGGTTTTGACATATTTTTCAGGTCACCGTTTATGAAAAATGTGGATTTCTTTATCTGATTCTTCAATATTATCACAAGATTCTATTCCACTGTCTACTGCAACAAATATGTGAATACCGCTAAATCTAATTTAATCTTATTTATGTAAATGTTTTCATTGTATTGTTATCGATTAATGATTGTTTATTCAATAATCGTTGTCATAACGACGTAAAGTCACAATATATTTCGCACATGCATTGCGTGTGCCACAATGACTAGTAATTAATAATAGGCAATAGTGTCATTTCTTTTTATTTTGTAATTATTGTATTTTTCCAAAAAATAATCTGTCAATAATAGCCTGCAATAGAAACTAGTAATATTATTTGTAAACGAAGGGAATAATGGGGCCATTCTAACCGGCACATATTTTAGGAAAAAATCAAAAGTAATATTTTAAAATTCAAATGAAATGTACAATACCAAAAGTACCCATATCTATTTTGTTTTATTTAATTCCTTCAGAGTAATGAAAGGGCTATAATGGTAATACATAAATTTTTGTAGTGATCACTTGTTGAAAAATATGAGTCCAATTATTTGAAAAAAAAAAAATTATGGATCGAGGAACCCATGTCAATATTGTGGCAAATTTCTAACTGGGGTGCAGTACCTCAAAGCTTTGGTGCATTCCCTCCGGTTTCTCTAAACGCTTCCCTCATTTACTCCCTAAATTTTAAACCTCTATCCTATTATACTATCCTATTATAGAGTTCCATTATAGGTATTTTGTCCATTACGGTATCTATCCTAAAAGCTTATAACATGAAAATAATATATATTCCATATTTAATACATATATACACCTATACATGTATACGCAGATAACACATATGATTCTGAATATATTATTCATTTTTATTATAGGAGAGTGTATAGTGTTACATTTGAACAAGGGGAGACCAAATGATGTATAGTTACAGTGGTGGAGAGTTTTTTTGTGCTCAATCCCTAATTTTAGAAGTAGGGGACTGATTTTGAAGCTGGAAATGGCCTTTTATCTTCAACAATACTACTTTGCCCATGAGAAAAATTAGTGCTTTGTTTCCAATATTGGCCAATAAAAAAAGGTTATTCTTCAATTTTGCCCAATTATCTAACCCCAATTTGCATGACCGAATCTTCAAGAAGTGATTTTGTTCCTGTACATACCAATTATATAACCTCATATATATAATGTATGTATGTATATGTTTTACATATGCCCCTTGATTTCGATGCTGTGATTTTGTTCATGTTTTGGCATATAGCTAATTGTGCTGAAAAATAGTTCTTGACTGGTATTTGGTTGTCTTTTTCTGATGTTAGCTGTGAACATCACTTGTTTGATGAAATGCTCCATTGAGATTTGCAGTTAGCTAAATTTTTTGTAGCTGTTGCCATCTTCAAAGACTGTTTAAGTAGTCCTTTAGTTCCCGCAAGTGATCCCTAAATGGGTTCTCTAAACTTTAGGGATTAAATTAAAGGAACCCTTGCATTAGTGTATCCAAATAATCTTCAATCCCCTAAAAATAGGAGGTTTGCTACAGTGATCTCTTCGTAATGGGGTACTACTTTTCATACGCAATTTTATTTTTAAGTTTAAGAGGTATGGTTTGAGCATTCTCTATTTTCTACCTCTATTTCGAAGTTTGAGTGTGGGAATTAAAATTTAGGGGTTGAAGATAGAGGCTGTAGTGGGAGTGCCCTTATGTATATTTAGGTTTTAGAAGCTGAACAAGTGGGAAGGCACATTCTTGGGGTTGATATTTCATTGTTGATTTTATGATAAAATTGATTAGTTGAGACCAAAAGCTAGAACATAGTTGGAAATGTTTCATTTCCTACCCCATCATTATTTTTGTGCTGAGTTTGAGGTAGATCTTGTTTACTTGTTCCTAGCTAATCTCCTCATAACAAGTAGACTGTTAGAATTTACATTTGTTTAAAGAATAACTTTTTGACAAAACTGCTCTGATTGTAGTGCCACCCAGTGGCAAACAATTGTTTTCTTTAACTCTGGCTGATTCATTACCTTACCTATGAATGTGTATAAAGTGTTAATTTCTGCCCAAATGCTATTAGAAAAAATGGTACTGAACTGCAGATATCTAGCGTTTTATTTGTTTCGTGTATCTATGACAAGTATCTTTCCTTGGCAGTCCTTGGTCAAGCTCTTGCCATAAGCTACATGTTCTACTAAATTCGAGACTCAGAAAGTTGATTAGGTAAATTGAATGAAGAACAATAAGAGATCAAAGCCATCAAAGAAGGAAGATGAAGATGAGGACACCATCTGGTGGTGGTTTTCTCATAAGGGCATCACCGCCTCATTCCTTTGTATCAGTTTGTTCGCGCTTTTAGTAAGAGTAGCCGTATCCATACACCCTTATTCTGGTGCTGGCAAGGCACCCAAGTATGGGGACTTTGAAGCACAGCGGCATTGGATGGAGATCACGCTCAATCACCCAACGAGTGAATGGTATCATAATAGTTCCTCCAATGACCTAAGCTATTGGGGACTTGACTACCCTCCTCTTACTGCTTATCAGAGTTACTTCCATGGCCTTTTCCTCAGAAAATTCCACCCCGAATCTGTTTCACTGTACACTTCCCGTGGCCATGAGTCCTATCTTGGGTGCGTACTTTAGCATATTAGTTTTTCTTTATCAGAAGTAGTTGAAAAGCACGTAAAAAAGATGTGGTTTTTAAATGTTCAATCTTTGCAATCTTGAAGCTAGTGAAAACAAGACAGAATCAGAATCTAGAATTCTAATATATTCCACCAAGTTCAATATGGTTTTAAGAAGTTTGTTCTTGCAATATCGAAACCAATGTGCACAAAAATAATATAAGAAATTAAATAATTTTCAATTTTTTTGGAAAGTATTATTCTGACTTCTGAGAACACGACCTACACTTTTTTTCTTCATTCCGTTAATTATAATAAATTCCACCATTCCTTATGGTTTATATACATTCATTCTTTGCAATCTGAAAACCAGTGGAAATGAGAACAAAATCAGAAATTATAATTCTGAGAACATGGCTCACACCTTTCTTCTGATCCATTTTGTTAAACTTTTAGCATATTCCACCAAATGTTTTAGCTGCTGCAATGATTTCTTTGCAGAAAGCTGTTGATGAGGTGGACTGTTTTGTCCTCAGACGCAATGACATTCTTTCCTGCTGTTCTCTATTTTATCATTGCATGCTATTCAGGCCGTCGTAGTAGACAGAAAAATAAAAGTGATGTCCTGTGGCATGTTGCAGTTATTTTGCTTAATCCATGCCTGATTCTGATTGACCACGGCCACTTTCAGGTGTCGAATGGAACTTCCTCTTTACAAACATTTGTTTTTGTTTTACAAAATCTAAAATGTGGGCTTTTCGCGCATGAGAAGCTTTTATTTTGAGGATTCTTTTTTTTTTTTTTTTGGAAATTATTATTTAGAGGATTCTACATAAGTGATTTTGTTAAATTTGAAAAAGTAAAAAATTCTATGATTCTGTTTGTTCGGTACAAGTGTACAACCGAATTAAGCTCCTTAACATGTGCCAATGGTGCACAAGTTAGTAAGAACACTTCTTTATGATCCTACAGAATGAATTGTGTGAAAGTTATTCATTATTCTTATTTGATTTCTTTCCAGTACAATTGTATTAGCTTAGGCCTTGCCGTTGGAGCTTTTGCTGCAATCCTTTCCGAGAAAGATCTTGTCGCTTGTTTCCTGTTCAGTTTGTCTCTCAATCACAAACAGGTGTTGATACCTTACATGCACACTATTTTGTTTGTTATTGTTTTTGCCATGTGATATTTCATGCTCACTCTTGCCATTACTAATTTTCTTGTAACATGTAGATATTTCATGCTGATTTCAGTGGCTGATATATGTGCCAAAAAATTGTTTTCACTTGCAGATGAGTGCTTATTTTGCCCCCGCATTTTTTGGCCATCTTTTGGGCAAATGCATAAGGCGTCGAAGTCCAGTTTTTGAGGTCTTAAAACTAGCCTTTGTGGTCTTAGGTTCATTTGCTCTTGTTTGGTGGCCATATTTGCATTCAGTTGACTCGGTTTTGGAGGTTTGCACATGTTCTCAACCTTGTTATTTCCTCGGTGGTTTTTTGTTTTCTTCTCTGTTTTCCCCGTCTTGTCATCTCAAATGATCTTCTCTTTGCCTTATCCCTTAATTTGTGTAAATTCATTTCTTCTTGTTTGGTATCTCATTATATTATTAGTTTGGTACTAAGTTAGCCCATGGATTCAGGTTCTCTCACGCCTAGCTCCATTTGAGAGGGGTTTGTATGAGGATTATGTCGCTAACTTCTGGTGCACCTCGTCAATCCTAGTCAAGTGGAAAAGATTGTTCACCATTCCATCTCTAAAGATGATTAGTTTCGGTGCAACTGTTTTTGCCTTCCTACCTTCAATGGTCCAACAGATATGGGCTCCCAGCAAACAAGGCTTCCTATATGGGCTGCTTAATAGTTCTCTCTCATTCTATCTATTTTCATATCAAGGTTTGCTTAAATTACCTCTTCTTTCCTTCATTTGTTTATGTTAAAACTTGCTATTTGCATGTGACTGCATTCTCGTAATCCCACTTCTTTGTTTCAAGTCCTTAAAATTTCAAACCATTGTTTGTGTGCCTGTAAAATGTTTGCAAAAGGGCCACTCTAGAAGACATTGGCATTCAATTGTTTTGGAGAGAGACGAGGGATAAAAATGCGCATAAAGTGAATTGAAAAAAAAAATTATATCAATTTTGTAGATTAACCATTTACTATTTTAAAAACAGTGCACGAGAAGTCTATTCTGCTGCCATTGATACCAGCAAGCCTCTTGGCGATGGAAGAGCCTTTTCTTTACAAGTGGATGGTGCATTATGCAATGCTGTCCATGTTCCCGTTGCTATGTCGTGATAAGTTGATTTTGGCATATACATCTCTCTACCTTCTATATTCCCTTCTTTATCATGCACCTGGTAGACGACGAGAAAAGAAGAAGGCTGCACAGTCCACCTTCAGTGTGAAACTGATTCTGATTGTGTTTCTTTTTTTGGGTTCCATCGTTCTTCATCTCGTGTATTTGGTCATGCATCCGCCGGAGAAGTATCCTTTTATTTTTGAAGCCATGATTATGCTTCTATGTTTCTCTCAGTTTGTGTTAATAGCCGGGTACACCAATGTGAAGCAGTGGACATTAGTGAACGATAATAAAGCTCTAGAAAGTGCAAAAAAGAACCTCTGAATTGTTTGATTTCGGGATCATCGTCCCATGCTCATTAAGTTTATAATGATTGTAACTTTTTCCCCCATGAGATAAAAGTGTAGAAGCAGCACCCTATTTACTTTGGCCAACACTTTTTATTTTTTATTTTTGTTCCCAGATAGTTGATTATGAATTTTACTTTTCCTCTTTTATTTTTGTCATTTTCCTATTTCTTCCATTGAGCGTTCATGCTGTACTGCAATTGAAGTTAATCACTACATGCGACCAATTTTGTTATTGTTTCATTGAAATTGAATTATCTGTAGGTTTCTGTTTTTTTTCCCTTTGTGCTTTTTATCCCCTAGAAAGCAAAAGGCACTTTTTGATGTTCTGCTTCGAAGCCATGTTACTTTGGTCTTCTCGTTGTTGTTACATGAAGAAAAACAAGTATGGAGTGCTACTTATAAGGGTACTCGTGTGAGCATACTTTGTGATGTATAGTCATCGGGACCATGGTATTTTCACATTAAATTTTGCGACAGCCTAATTTTTATGTTTATCGAATCCGGTATGTTAATACTGATGTTGATAATCTTACAAGGAAGCATCAATGTAAAAATGGTTACGGCATTAAGACACCAGCTGGAATCTGACATCTCACTAGCAAGTAGAGTTATTCATTTAACCTGGGGGATTGTACCTGGTTGGACTCGTCGGAGTTGTGGGTAGCGGACACAAACGTTTTGTGTATCTGGGGTTTGAGAAGGGAAGTGTGTCACCCTTGCACGCATGTACTCATTGGGTACGTAGGTCAGGGGTGAGTGCAGGTCGGGTCTACCCACATGATAGTTGACTAACATGGTATGTCAATCGAGTAACCATAATCTTTTCTGCTCTTGGCCAGCTTGCGGTTCTGAGTTGCAGACTCAGACCCAACTCGTACCCAGCGTTGTACAAATCCAATGAAGTGTGGGTACGGGGTCTGCCTCCATTGGATCCGTGGGACTGCTGGTGGATTCATAAATATGCGGGTCAAGTGTGCACTCCAACTAGCCGATTGCTTGTAAATTAGATATTGTCCATTAATTTGATTCTAACACACCCCCTAAAAGTTTGGAACTAACAATAATGTGTGAAAGTGCTAGAAGCCAATGGGATAAGTTTAATCACTCACCTATATGCTGACTTTAGGTTCTTGAAATAGGGTGGGTACAAATTTGGGAGCAAAATTAGTTTCTCTTTTGTACAATATTCCACTTGAGTAATTAATTACTCTAGTTATTATATAGAAACTAAAAGCCTAGGACTGCAAAAAGGGGGTTACAAAAGTAATATAGCCAAACTCTGTAATTGTAGCTAGTTTTGACCTTTTGGCCTTTAGCATTTAATAAGATGATAAAAAGTGTTAGCGTAAATGAATATACTCCGAACTTGTGGGCAGCTTGTTATTCATCTGATACCCTTACTATTATAGTGCATTGCATGCATGACTATGATACAAAAATTTTACTAAATATCAACATATCTTATAAATTCACTTTCATACTTCAAAACTAAACCATATTATAAATATTTTCTTCTTTTTTTTTTTTTTGGAAATTTAATTATCGTTTATCAAAATTTACTAGCCTTTATTATTTTAAGAAAAATGAAAATTTATATAAAAATATAAAACTTTATAACATTTGGTAGTAATTTCCAACAGACCTTCTTTCTTCTGTTTTATTTCTTCCCTATTATTACCCACGAAATGTTCTTTTTTATTGAATTTTTTTTTGTTTCTAAAAGAAATTTCTTGTGGTACCAATTAATGTATTTGGGCTACTTGATTTTAGTGGTGGATGCATGACGTTCGGGTTGGAGTCTCAATTCTATTCTTTAATGAAATGGGATAAATATTTTTCATGCAGCATTGAAAATTTTTGAAATTTGTATAGGTAATTTACAAAAACTTCTGAGGTCGGGTTCACCACGCCTGTGCCCTCGCTTGGGACCGCGGATGCTTAATTCACCTCTGTTTGGCTATGTAAGCAAATAGTTCTCTGATCCAAATGAAATGAATAATCTTAAACAATCTTGCGATTTGTTACAATAAGTAGATTCACATGTGTATCTAGCGACGGACTCATTCACTCGCTGGTAGACAATGTAGTAAAGCGGCACCCGATAGCAAAGTATACCGGCCTCTCATGCAACTTCTCAGGTCATCTGATATGCGGCAATATTTGTGTAGAATAGGTATGTAAATTTTGAATATTTTATGATGTGTATTACTCAGGCCCAATATCTCTGATTTCAAACTGCATAATTAACTTGAAAATAATTGAATTTGACCCTCCCAACAAAAAAATTGGTCACTAGCCACATGTATTCAACGATATTTGGATTATATTTCAACGCAATTACCAAATTATGGGGATACAAATAAATCTAATCGTTTGAGAACAAATCTGGGCTTGGTTCGTCAAATGCGCTGCTTGGACTCGTTCATTTAATAATGAGTCGAGCCTGAACAACAGAATAAGGCTCGTTTAGGATTTGGCTTATTAGATTCATGCATTTGTATGTATATGGTAGCCCAAATATCAAGCCTAGGAGGGGTTAATTAATTTTCAATAAAAATACTTATTTAAAAATAATTTCTTCTCAAATTTTCTTTTTGACAACTTATTTGATTGTGTGTAGCAAGAATAAATATGTGGAATAATAAAAGATAGAGAAAATAACACGATACCCAATTTTTATACTGATTCGCCCAAAAATCGATGTAATTCCCTACCTTCAGTCTACAAGCCTCCCCTTGGATTCCTTTATATATAACTTTAATCATCAAAATTACAAGACGTCTGGTCTTCACTGGTGCAAACCAAACCATGTCACCAAATAGCATGCGGGTGCTATCCAACCATTTAAATAGAGTAGCTTGTAGATGCTATTCAACCGTTTATAATGAATAGCTTGCGGGTGTCATCCAACCATACACGAATACGCTTACGGGCAATACTCAAACCATATACAAGTAGGCCTGCAGGAACTACTCAAATCAGTCCTATCTTAAGAGTTTATACACAACTCTTTAATAAGATTGGTAAAAATCTTATAAGATTGAGTTTGAATATGGATTTATAACTCTCAATCTAACAAGAATCCTCTCCAAAATAATATAAATGAATAGCTCTAGGATGTATAATCTCACACCAAAGATTATGGACATGGAGGTTGTTTGGATCAAATTTTGAGTATGGAAGATGATGAGAATATATCTTATGAAATGGAACCTTGTTTATATAGGAAATAAGACTTGAAATTTTGAATATGTAACTGTTGTGATTTGATTTTTTGCATCTTTTCACAAATTTCAAATCATAAAACACATCATTTTGGTGTTGTATCGGATGGTCGGACCTAGGAGTGCTCCACCAAACTTAGATGGTCTTCTGGCCAGACTTGTGTATGTTCAATATTACCTCCCGCTGGCCGGACCTAAGGGATTTCTCTGTTGAACCAAGTGGGGTCCATAGCCAGACCTATGCCTTAACCAAATTTTCGATATAGTCTCCACCTCATTCTTCTGTTGGCCGGTTCTAATACCTTTATGAGCCAATTCTAAAACTTTTGAACATGTCTTGATCATTTCTTAGCTAACATTCGATCTTCAGACTTGCATTACGATTTTATGCTTTCTGGACTATTTGATCTCCAATCTTGAGATTCAATTCTTCAATTTTCTTGGCTCTTTGATTGTCAAACTTTGTAATACTTTGATTTAATCTCATCGCCTATTTTTTCTTCAAAAACTCATTAGAAACATTAATTCACCATAGAGAATTGAATTTATTTATTTACTTTTATATTGATTTCTTATCATCAAATATTTTAAATATATTTTTCAAAAGTAGATATTTAAAATTAAGAGCCTTAATTTACTTACATAAGCACATATAGGTCAAATTCAATGTAATCAATTAAAAGAAAAATTTATCCTCTTACTAGAATAATACATTTTTAAGTAACTTTACTCTTGTTGATTATAATATTAAGTTGAAAATTTTTACGTAAGTCATTATTTGATATATATGTTAGCACGAGGTTAGTAGTTGGCGACTATATAGCAGATTCAAGTTAATGATGGTTATCTAAAAAATTAATAGATCAACAAAAAATAATATCTATAAATCCAAAAAAACAAAATTATTCATAAACAAACCCAGGCTCGGCTTGGGCTCATACAAGATGAGTTTGAAAAAAAAATAGGCTCATTAAGTAAATAAGTCGAGTTTGAGCAGATCATGTAAACTAATAAATCAAGCATGAATAGGTCAAAATTTGGCTCCACTTGACTTATTTCCAACTCAATCGCATTATTTTAAATGGACACTTGTGGGGGACCAATTCAACCCTCAGATTCAGCTTTCCACGAAGGTTAGATAAAAGATGCTGGCTCATGTTTTGTCTATGATCCCTCGCCAACGGAGATTGATCTAAATCTTTACTAACCAAACCTTCGGCGTCTTTCATATAATTTTGAAAAACAAATTAAGTATTCTATGTTTCAGTATAAAAATTATTTTATACTATTTCAAAAATTCCGTAATAATTTCTAATATTTTATAATAATTTATGCGATGCCCAATATTTAATTTTTAATTTCTTGTCCCGCTTCTCCGTTGGGTTATCAATGTTCTGATACCCTACACTTGGACAAGTTGTGCCACAACTGTCTGAACAGTTGTTATACATATACACGTGTACCGGATAATAATAATATAATAAAAGCTATTCCTTCCATATTTTTAAAAGAATAAATCCACTTCACTTTTCACATAAATTGAGATTTTTTTTTTTATAAATATAGTTAAAATATTAAAATTTTATTTTTTTACTAATAAGAATATGAAAAGTGGTAATTATTAGCAAAAACAATATATTTCAGTAAAAAATTTATTTAAGATAATTTTAAAAAACTAATAAAAAGAAAATTGAGCGGATGATGTACTTGTTTTCTTCAAATAAAAAGTAAACTGAAAACACTGCTCACTTAATTAACATCAGACGGGTTCACGCCACGTGTCAATGTGGTTGGAGGTTGAACGCTGGATACAATCATTACCGTTGACGTGTTCTAATGTTGACCTACACCTACAAACTCTGTATTTATTTCCTCTCTTTAAAAAAAAAAAAAAAGATATTTTCTTTTCTGTTGGCCCCTAATTCCTCTTGCTATCCCCTTTATCAAATTCTAATTTTGGTAACTATATATTAGTGGATAACTTACCTGCAAAAACTAATTATTAAGGGAAGAAAATCTAAAATATATAGACCATAACATATTGATAACTTGCATCATCGATTCGAAATCGTTACAGTCTGTTTCTATCAATTGATAAACGTGACTGTAATTTTTTTTCGTGGTCAACTATTGTTTATTAATACTACAAAAATATTTTGGTTCAATGATACTATAAGCTATATTATCATACTCAATAGACTTACTGTAGGAACTCGGGAGATGAGTTCTTAAAATAATAATAATAAATAAATATATGAATGAAGAGAAAAGAAAATAATACATCTACATCTACGCCATTCACATCGCATCTATCCGCCACTGTAGGACAATCCTACGTATATTCTACAGTATGATCATCAACAACATATATATAAACAATTACGCTAAAAAGAAATGAGGAAAATCAGCACCAACTCTACATTATATATATATGTTAGTAAATAAAAGTAAATTGTTTGTTTACTTGTACAACACTACAAGTTGTATGCTTGTTAAAAATAAAAATGAAATGAATGTATGCATAGGTTTTTCGTCTCTCATAAAGGAGCAGGAATTTATCTATATATTCGCCACGCTACAATCTACGTCTGCGCTACAAAATAAGATACATAGTTCTGCGCTACAACAACTATGCTAAAAATATGTACAATATGCCCGAGTATCTAATGATATTTTGTCGTTTCACTACGTGTCTTTTCGTCTACGCCTATTTTACACCTATGTGACATATCAATTCACGTCAAGTGGTGTACATATATTCTACGCCTATTAAACATATCTAACATGTCCAATTACAACACATTACCATATCGCAACCTAACATCCCATTTACGCATACATACAGACAAAGTCGCCAAATTTATAATAAAGTTTATTGGCAACTGTTCCTCTAACGTCCCATTCACGCATACATACGGAAATCGAGACGAATCAAACGAAAGGGACAAAAGAAAAACTTACATAGAAATGATCTCTACGATACGAGGATGAAGAATCTCCACATTTTATTCTGATCCGAGCAACATAGCTAGATGAAATCAAGCCTTGAGTATGAGAAAAATGAGCTCCCCACCCCTTTCTCTTACTAGATTTCGGAAATAGAATAAAAGGAATGAAGAAGACAAGTGTTTGGTCCGTGCACTTAAGTTAGTCAACACTAGTTGGATTGATCGATCTGACAAGTTTGATCGATCCAAAAACACCTGGATCAATCGAAACCATTGAAATTTTTTATCCAAACACCTTGGGCCGACAACTTTCGGAATCACTCTAATAGAAGTGTCTGACAACTTTCGGAATGACATTTGAGTACCTGAAATTGATCTATACTATTTTATGTGACTACCAACAAACCATGTCTGCACACTGCATTTCTACATTAACCAACCCTAACTATGCCACGCGACTATGCACAATGCACCACATATATACATATACTCCACACATACTATGCAATAATTATATTATAATACAATACTTAATATTATTTTGAAAGTGAATTTTAATCGAATTTTCAGGACGTTACACTTACAAAATAAGTTTAGGGGATGAAGTGATTGTCTCATATTGGTACTCCAAAGAATATTACAGTTGGGGCTGTAAATTTAATTGAAGAACATCTCTTCTCGTATTAAATTTCTATGGCCTGATTTGGAAATATTGGTGTTTATCAAAATTCACTTATTGAAATAGTTTTAAAAATTAATTCTTAAAGAGGATATAATATTGTGCTTGATAATAAATATTTAAAAGTGGCTACGATGAATAGGTAAGTCAAGTCAATACAACAATTTTTTTCGTTGCAATGGTCAATGAACACAAATTACTGTAAGTTCAGAAAAAATAATTATAAATCAATGACAAATTATTAGTAGCATTTTTTTTTTTTTATCTAAAAACAATTATAGTAATTTTTGTCAATTTATAATAATTTATCCTAAAGACATAATAATTTTGTAAAAAAAAAAAAAATTGCACAATTTCTTGTATTGAGTTGTTTCCGGAAAAATAATGTGGTATTTTGTAAATTGATGTTTTTAAAGTAGATAGGCATTGAGAATGAATAAAATATAATTGATGCTATTTTAGTAATTGAGGACAATCCTTGAGTTATGTCCAAAAATATCCTTGCGAAAGCACCACTTGTTCTAATTTTTTTACTAAAAATCATTGAATATATATATATCCTTGCACAGTAGGCCCACCAGCTACCCCAACCGTTACACCAACATAAAGCTGCATTTATACTTCCGTCCTGCGGGTTTGGAAAGTGATTTCCACCCAACAATTGTCCATCTAATTATGATTTCATATATTGCACCACGTCAATAACAATATTACACGAAACTAATATTATTAAATGGAGTACAATTTCAAGATTTCATATATTGCACCACTTCAATTTCATCAATCCACAGTTATGTTTAAAAAAATAAAAAAGCCAATTAGAAGTGGTAGCTATGTAAAAACCAACTATGAAATCGTAATGAAAACCAAATTGAGTCGCCATTATGTTACTTAGCCACACAAGCTATACTTAGTTGAGGGCCATCTTATCTAATCTCGTCGCAATATTATACCCGGTGCACGTCAGACAAGAGCACAAAAAATTGGTACTTTTATATAACCACGTGTAAAGATTTACTACTCGTTATTATAAATTATTTTCTACATGTTATTCCTCTCATTCATAAATAATTGGGCTAGTTTCTATTTATAAATGATTAAAATTAATTGGACAGTTTTCATTTTAGGTATGTTCAATTATTATAGAATAAATTTTTTTTACACAATTGTCCTTCCCAATCATTAGAAAAAGAGCAAGTCAAATATTTATGAGGATATACTTGCTCATTTACATTCAATTCAAATTTGAATTCGAAATCGTCTAAAACTATATGCTAGACAAAATAATCCAATTATTCAAGGAGCGAGGAAGTAATACCTCACTATGAAATAACTTGTCATTCTGCTATCATAATCATTTTTCAAGCCTTGAAAATAGCTTACCATTCCATACTATTTTCAAATAACCTTATATTTATTATAAAAACTTTTAACCTCACGATTATGAAAAATAAAATAAAAAACTAGTAACTTCACAACGTCCTTTGCACCTTTTTAAATATAAATTATATTGGGTAACCTAACTTTTCCATGTCAAACTTTTATTGTTGTAGTCTACAATTTTCCATATGGTGCACAGATGATTTTCTGGTTGGAGTTCCAGTCCTTTTATTCTATATACGTACCAACCTTTTCTTTTCTCTGAAGAGCCGCACAGTTGCTTCTTCCAAACATTTCAAATTTTGTAAAAAAAAAAGTTTATAGAAATTTTAGAAATCGGAACCATAACCCCTTTTCTTTTGATCCGTCAACATTCGTACATACTTGGTTTCCCCTAGTAAATCCCATTTCAAGTGCACTTTGGTTCAAACTCACCAAGCCCCTTATCTCAATTTATATGGATTGTCCATGGAGCAACTTTAAGTGAAATATTTATCCAGTAATTATTGGTGTGCCGGAAAATGAACTTTTTATGGTCATATACATACATATATATACATATTTATATATATATATAGTTTGACCAGTGATGACTTTAGAAATTTTTGTCATTGGTGGGTTCAAAAAAGTTGGACTTACAACTATGGGTTCAAAGTTGTATTTTAGTGGGTTCAATTACTAATTTTTTCCTAAAATCTAATATCTATATATATATAATAAAAAAAAATTTAGCTAGTGGGTTCAGGTGACTCTCCTGGCCAAGCCTTAGAGCCGCCCCTGAGTTTGACTACTATTTTCTTGGGACCTGGAGGTCTGCTCGGCAAGCTGCTAGATAGACTATACCAATCAAATTTGAGTCATTTATTTTGAAATTAATATATGAAATTAAATTGATTTATTTTTTATTAAATTTTGTAAGAAATCAATCACATATTTAAAAATAAATGCCAGTCAAACCCTTGTGAGTCTGATTGATAGCATAATTAAGTCATGTACTTTTATTGCCCTGTACATAGAGTTTCTATTACTGAATGTAAGACAATATCACATATCCATTTTTGTTGAGTTTTTTACTCGGCCGGAAAAGGTTAGCATATTATGATCCATTTGTGTCCATACTTGCATACATGATACATTTAATATAATTTGCAATATAAGATGGCGAATTAGTCAAAATATTTTTAATAATTCGCTATATGAAATAGAGAATTATATAAATAGTAATTCATCGTATTATACTGCAAAACATTATTTAAATAATTACATAGTTCCGCATACACTAAGGCGAATTGTAACATAACAAAACAGCCCCAGCGAGCGAGGAGATCGATTTTTTCAAACACATGTGGTCTACACAACACCCTTTCTATTATGACCCTCTATCTTGTCGTCGTAGCTGATGCTTGCCGCCGCAGCGTGGTCGTCATGCTATGGCAGCCTCGATGTGCCGTTTGCTGCTGTGCCCTGGTCGGACCTAAAAATTGCAGATGTCATTATGGGCAAATAAAACTTGAGATTCGCTATTCAAAGTGGCAAACTGTATTGGACCTAATTCGCTATTGCGTTGGCGAATTGCTTAAAATAATTTTTACATTTCGCCATATAGTATGACAAATTATATCAGATGCATTATATTCGTAAATATAGGCACAAATGGACCAAATACGTAATAATAGAATCTACCTGTACGGGCTGCGTAAAAAACTCCTTTTTTGTTACTATTGTGCTTCAATTGACTCAGTACCTATACCAAAACTTTTTCACTTATTATGGTAAAAAAAATATATATATTCTCTATATTTCTTAATATCTGTCGTTTTAGAAATTTGTTTTATTTTTTTTAATTGTTACTTAAAAAACCAATGAAGTATTAATTATTCTTTTTCTATTTTTACACCTATTAATTGATTATAGTATGGTGTTTTGAGTATTTAATGAAGAGTAATAAAATAAAATATTATTATTTTCTTTAAAATTGAGATCAATTAATAATTGTCTTAATATATGTGCCACAATCTAGAATAATAGTTGTTAAAAATGAACGGGAGTATGTACTATGAGTTTAGCTTCCATCCACGTCGGTATAGAATTTTTGTACACCATTGAACTTGAATGAATGATATATACCTACTTTAATATGTAGGAGCCACCAAATAGACATACATGTCATCTATTCAAGCCCGTTGGCGTATGAAAATCAATACACGTTGATAGATTAAAATTAAATTAATGTACTATTACTTCCCAATCAATTTTGTTGGGGTATGGACCATATGAATTAATTTGTTACCTACCATATTACAATTTGATTATGACGCCACAAATCAGATAAGCAATACATTTGGTTGGGAAGTAACATATTGATTTGTAAACACGACGAAAATCGGATATTTCCCCCCAAATTATTATCAGTACGTTGGCCTTGTAAATTAATATGTTACCTACACCATATGATTTACATATTAATTTAATCCCGATTTGGGATATAACTTTGATTTAACTTTTTTTTTTTTTTTTTTTTAAATTGAGTTAAATTCATTTACCGATACACTGTTAGTCTTGTTTTAATTTACCCTATATCATTTTATTCGGTAAATTAATTCAACTCAATGGCTAACACCATTAGTTATTTATTATAAAAAATTCATTCTTAGAGTGGAATAGTAGATTCATAGAACATGTCTCAACTCTAAAAATTATTTTGTAAGTTTTTAGCATTTTCTTTTGATTGAATTTTTGTAATTTGTAATTTTATAAATGTAAAAATTGGAATAAAATACTTTCTCTGCCAGATTTTTTTAATTTAAAAAAAAATATTGTAGAAAAAGATTTAGACACGATTATTTTTTAATCCAAATTCTAAAATGCATCTTTTTTTACGAATAGTTTAACAGTGTTAACTATTAGGTTCAATTAACTAACTGAATAAAAGAATATGAGATAAATTAAATAAATTAAAAGATATAAAATAAATTAAAACCAGACTAAATGGCCGGGAGATAGAATGGAATTTATCCTATAACTTTTACGCATGCATGTACTAATAAAATGGCCCGTGCTTTGCACGGGTCAATATCTTTTCCATTGTGACAATATTCATCATGGATTATAAATTGTTCTTAATTTGTTAGCATGCTAATTATTTACATGATATCAAATTTCAATCTTACTACAATATTATAAAGTTTGGTAAGAAATTTGTTGCAAATTTTTTTTTCTTTCTCTTCATACAAAATGTTTATGTTTGGAAGTAAAGATAAAATTTCGAATCCTATTCAAAATTGACTCATGATACATAATTTAATAAGAAACTACTGCAAAATAGACTAAGTCAAATATCAATAGTTCAAAATTTCAAAAAATTTGTACCAATTGAAATCGACTAATGACTTGATTTTGAATATTCTAATAATTTGAGGAAAATGTACTAAAAAATAAAAATGTAATTAAACATTCCTCAATGTACTAAATGGAGAAATAGGTAGTTCATGGTTCAAAATATATAAAATGAGTTAGTATATTATGAGCTACATTTCTTTTTTCTAATGCACTGCAATATTTGTATATGTTTATGTCAAACTATATATTCGCAACGTTAGTAAGCCTATGATATCTTTCTGAATTAAACTTCATCAACCAATAATATATGAATATTTTCATATTAATGAATTTGGAAACATATCACGTGTGACTATGTGGTGGTTCTTCATTGTGTAGATGGAAATATGTTACATATCGAAGGCTAATATTTTTTTTTATTATTATATCTTTGTATTGCCATTCCCAGAAATAATTCCAGTAAAATTTCCAAGTTAAGGAAAACGGCTAGAGAATATATCCTATGATCAAATTTTAGAGGTGTAAGTGTAGCTCAAGATATTAACTTAATAAGCGTAGTTGCATTGATCCTAAATATGAAGGATATTTGTGTGATTTACAATTCTATTGGCATCCACTATACTTTTGGTATCATATTACTATTGGCACCATACTAATAAGGTTGGATTTAATTTATTCTATTGGTACCACACTAATTATCTCTAATACCACACATCATCTTAACACACATTATCTTATTTCTCTAAATCCTAATTTCTTCAATCAATATACTCTCTCTCTAATATATATATTTTATCCTATTTTGAATAATTTATTTAAGATTTTGATGATCAAATATATGTTTTTCAATAAAACTAATATACATACATATCTATATATATCTATATATATGTACACATCTCAATTTGTATCTATATTACCGAAACTTAGAATTTGCTTAATACACAAAAGAAAAAGTTCAATTTTTTTTATCTTAATTGGTTTATTAAATATAAATTATTAGATACTTTCTATAAATTGTCTAATACCCACAACTAAATATTCAATATTTTTTTTATCTGGGTTGAGTGATAGATACATAATTGATTGATTGTCATAATGGAATTTTGGGGTTTATTTATTATTTTGATGGATTTGTAAAATGGTACTGAAAGTGTGAGTGAGAAGTGTTCATATCATCAAATATTTTAAAATGTCAAGAATAATATTTTAAAGTATTCTGGCGTCACCATAAATATGAAGGCCTAATTATTTTAGAAATTGATTACAACTATGTGAAATTGGTGTCGGCTGTGTGAAAGTAATAATTTTGTTGAAAATTTAAAATTTTTTATTTGTAAAATTCTTTCATTAATGTTTTATAATTATAATCTATTAGTTGCCCTTTTAAATTTAAAAAAAAAAATTGTGTCATGTGCTAATAATTATTCAATGTGGTGCCAATAGTAATTTGAATTAAAAATTAAATAATGTGTTAAAAGTAAAATAGTGTTTGCCAATAAAATTGCCCTAAATATAAGGCCAAATATCAAAGATAGGGGCAATTATCAAAGGGTAAAGTTTATTTTGCCTCCTATCATCTGATTCTTGTTTTAGTTTGCCCCTTATCCATTCGTTTGTTTCAAATTACCTCATATCGTTTGCAATCTAGTTCAATTTACCCCATTTAATTTTAATTTGTTAAAATTTACTCCCTATACTTTTAAAATTGTTATAATTTACTCAAATCTTTTTGTCTTACTTCAATTTATCTCCTATCATTAATAGATTTAACTTAAATCAATAATAACTTATTGAACTAATAACATAAAATTTCTCAATTTGTGTTTTAGTGTGTAAGGGGTTTAGTTAAGGGAGAGATGATTTGTTTGACACATATTTTTAAATTTTTATAAATTACTAATTATTGAGATAAAATTACTAAATATTATGATAGAAGATGCATTTAAAAAGTTATATGACCTATCAATATCCATTTTTTAACAAAAACATTTCCACTTACTTATAACTGTTATTTCAATCACTTATTATACTTGTATAATGAAACATAATAACTATAGGAGCAAATTAAACGTTGCAAAAAAGATATGGGTAAATTGAAACGAGTCTAAAAGTATAGCGAGTAAATTACAATAATTGAAAGAGTAATGAGCAAATTGAAATGAGATTTTAAACGATGGGGTGCAAAAGGGAATGAGACAATTTGAAACCAACCCGAAAAGATAGGGAGCAAATTGGACTTTACCCTTTTAAAGAGTTTAATTTTCTACATCTACTGTGTAAACTAGTATCTTGTAATTTGGTGGAATGGACATGGTTCAACTTCTTTCTTATTGTGAAAAAAGAAATCAATTAGTTTGATACAATTGGGCTCTTCTAAGCTAATGCTTTTAAATTGGAAAAAATATAACATATGTAATATGGCCAATAGAGCCTTGGGCCCAATCTTGTCCTTTATTTTGGTCCAGTTGTCAAAATGAGACATGACATCGGCTAGCATTAATCAAATGATGATGTTCTACGAAGCAACATGGACTTTTGATTAACATCTATAAATATATAAATAAAAAATACAAAAATATACAGCGACTTGTATAAACATATGAACGAGTAAATATTCTATAAAAACAAAAAATAATTACTTTCAAATTATTTTCTCCATCCAACTTTTCCATTTGTCTTTTGGGTCATGATCCAACCATATGCATATTATGCAACTTTTATGGGCCATTTTGAACAACTATAGGAAGGCCTTCTAAGAAGGGACTATTTATTTTATATTATATATATATACATATATATATTAGCCCACAGCTATATAGGTCTATTGCTTTGTTCATACTCTAATGACGAAAGTGGCTTATACCTATCAATCACCTAAACCAATAATGGTTAAGTAAAAAATTTAAAAGATTGGAAAGCAAGGCACATTTAACTTTAAAAAAGGTTTGATTATCAAAAAGACTTTAAAAGGTTTAAAAGTAGGTTGGTGCACCAATCAGTCACCTAATTTTTTTTTAGGTTTCCATTATGGCAATTCCTAGGTAAAGCAAAATAGATCTATTAAACTAGATTGATTAGAGAGCACCTTTACCACGAATAGATTTACTATTTTCATTGTGAAAATCATGTTTACAGGAGATAATTAATCATATTAAATATTATGGCTGACCTGAAATAAAAATTATTTGAACGAATTAGAATTTAATTTCCCTTAGCTAAAACATGATTTTTTGCACCCATCATAATTTGCATGAATATTACGACACATGCTCACATATTGTAGTTCGCAATTACATTTTAAGGACATATGTTATGTATCTAAACACATTGATGTAAAAATTATGTATATCAACTGGATGAAAATAAATTAATATGTGATATGCTTGGTTCATAGGCGGACACAGGGTGGTTGCAGGGAGGGGCCATTGTTTTTCCTGAATTCCGAAATTTATTCGTAATTTTTATAAAAATTTTAAAATTTTTTATTTCGTCCTCAGGCGGTCCCAGTTAATTTTTTTTATATAACTGCTTATATAATTTAAGTGAATTTGGTCATCCCTACCCATAAATTCTGGATCTGTCACGCGACTGGTGTGATAAGATTGGTCTTTTCTATGTTTTGTATAATATGTTCATCCCATGAGCCCATACTTACATTATTATTGGATTTATTTATTTTTTCTTCAAATTATGGATCTTTGTTTTGATACGAAAATTCTGGATTTCATTAAGTGGACGACTAATTGAGACTAACATTGAAGACTTTCTCAATGAGTTTTGCCCTTTTTGGGAAATTGATTGATTTTGCGAATAAATTCAAGAGAATTGACGTTTGAACCAAAAAATTGTCTTGACTCAATTTATTATCACACATTATTTTATTTCTCTCTCTCTTATATGGAACTGTTTTGACTCCATTGATTTATTTTTAATAATATTTAATTTATTTGAGTGGTTAGAATTAAATTCCATACCTATACCGAATTGCACTTATATAACATTTAAGCCCACCGATACCGAAATCGTAAAAATAAGAGAGAGGGAGGGGGGTTACTATGTCATCCTGAATATTCAATTGCACGTCAAACATTGATGATGCAATTTTATGCTGTCCATCTGCAACTTCTTCCCCACATAAAACATTTGGGATTGGACTTGTCCTATTATGTTCACATTCATAAATGATTAATAAGCAAAAACATTGTGTAAAAACAAAAACCCGTGATTAAAATAAGCAACAAAAAATAAGAGTTAATTTAGATCAAGTCTGCTAAAGTCCATGTGATTGTTTCACAGTCTAAAGTTCTTAAACAGTGCAATGGAAAACACCCCGTGACCCCAAATTTCCCACATTTTGAGAGCAGAGACCTTTATTCTATGTACGAATATTATATATATATATATATATTTTTTTTTTTTATTATTATTATTTTTTTTCAGATGGGGGTGCATAGAAAGCCTTAATAGAAAATTCAAATTTTATATATAAATCCAATAGTTATCATATGGTGGCTAGATATTTTATATATAAGTCCTATAGCTATGGTATTGTCTGTGGTTATTTTCAATGTTATTTTTCATCAGCGCTTCACTTGAACTTCGAAATATGTCTGAAAAAAATATATATTATAAAAGAATATGAATTGCATCAATGATTCCCATAGTTTTGAAAACAATTCTATTTGGTCCATGCAAGTTCAATTAAAGATTAATAGTCACAAAAGTTTGAAAGGTGACAGATTTGGTCTCCAAATTTTAGAAACCCCTTTCGTGGAAATTTTCTAATTTCGATATCCATGGCATGTTATAGTGGGACACAATTTCAACATAGTTACAAAGAGATTAATTTATAATGAAAAAACACGCATGGGTTAATTTATATGATTTTCATCATTTAGGATGAATTTCGGTCCATAATATGGACCATTATGTCACCTTTAAAATAAGTGATTTTTATTGTTACAATTGGAAGAACGGGGACCAAATAGGATTTTGATGGAAATATGGGAATTAATTTTGCATTTTACAAAAAAAAAACTATAACTTATTTTATATTACTTTCTGTTTTCGCTTCCCATCACGATTAAAATTTTCGAGGCCATACAAGATTCCATCGATAAAAGACCAAAAATGATCATTACATTAACTCGTAAATGTTTTCATTTTTTTCTTTAACGAACATATAGTTAAGAAAAGTTCCTTTGCTTTCGATGGTTAAAACACTACCGCATGCCATTACCCACGAGTCGATGCCAACAAATATGTACCAAATTGGAACCAACACACGTGATCTCACCTCGCAAGTGTTTGTAAATTTTATGTTCATGGTTTCTTTTACGTATATCGTTTATTCCAACTAATAATCAACATCAATCTAATATTCATGATGAAAGTGCCCAATTAATTCTTCTTGGTATTTTCTAAACCAACAAAAGGAGAAAAAACGAAGGATGTGAAAAAATCTAAGCCTAAGAAAAAATGAAAAATAAAGAATTGATATTTTTTTATGAAGAAAAAACTCACTCATTGCATTTCCCTTCAATCCTTGGAGCAAATGTAGAAGAAGCTTGCAGGGTTGTAATCACCAATGATGAAATGAAGAAAAATATCATCCCCATTGTTTGAAATTATTGAACCAGGACGATAACATCTTCTTTTCCTTATTTTCTCCAATGCATATATATATATATATATATATGTATGTATGTATATATGTGTAGTACAAGTTAAAATATCTTTACTCCAACGTGACTTGATCTGTTTTTGTTTTTATGTTGGTGCTTACACGAGACGTCAATATGATAAAGAATATAGTACTTAGCATGGAAAATAGCTTGTTTATTATTTCAATGAAATTCTGAAAATGGAAAATTTTCGCATCACAATGTTGTAAATGATGACGGTGACAATTTGAGACAAAAATTTGGATTAAATAGATGGAAGAAGAGTGTCAGACTCAAGTCCAATGGTGTGGTAAATTTTTAATCACAAAAAAAAAATTGTAAAAAAAATTTTAAGGATAATTTTGTTATTTTATTTAAAAATTATATTTCGATAGTTGAGAAATGATTTCTCACTCTTACATTTATTTGAAGAGGGTTAGATACTGGATTTGTTTGGCAACACCCACACTATTATACTTTTGTACTCAAAATTATAAAAAAATATACAATTCTATTAAATAACTCTCACAAAATATACAAATTATACAAAACAGTTTTGTTAAATATTATATCTCATATGTACCAATAATAAACTTCAATCTTTGCATATAGTGGGAGCACTATGCCTTTTGCAAGCTGGTGTTCAAGTGTGAGTTTTACATATATTATTGTTATAATTATAATTTTAATATGATACCAAAGTTAAAAAAAAGTCTTATTTGGTTGATTAAAAATTAAAACATTATTGTTGACTTCACCCGTTAATATGTACTTATTGGGCTTTTAGAAAGTGAGGGGATTGTGAAATATTATATTTCAGATCGACCAATAATAAAATTAAATCCTTGTATATGATTATATAGACCTTCTCAATTTTCAACGGTAAAAATTTAACAAGTTTGCACTGATATATTTTCATACATTTTTTGAGTCATATTATTTCCAAGTGCTTTTCACAACTACAACACAAATATTTAAGCTTTTAATTATCACTTTTCATGAAGCACAAAAATAAAATTTATTTGATTACTACTAAAAAGTATTTTTTTGCCCCAACCTATATATATATATATATACCATTGCTCATGACAGTTTTAGACGGCGATGACAATTTTATGAAATTCAAAATCTTCATAATCATAAGCTAGCTGATGATAAGACAGAGAAATGGAAGAAATTAGAAATAAGTACCTTGCCAAATAACGTGGGTGTTTCCAGTCAATTTTATTATACAATACATACATGTTGCTACTATACTAAATAATAAGACAACCATCTATTGTATGTATGACTGAGACTGAGAGTGTGTCGTTAAACACAACATAAGAACCAAAAGACCGAATGTACTGATTCATTTAAATTATTTACCAACAATTCTCATTTACCGGACCAATAAAAATAGAAAAAAAAAAATTTCTACAGCATGCATGTTAATAAAATTAATGAATAGAATTGGATTAGGTCTTGCAAACAACCCCTACAACACACACATGTATGTACATATGGAGATAAATTTTGGGGGTTAACCTAATTTATTTATTTATTTTTAATGAAAGATCAAGTTTCTAGAATTAATATATCTAATATATGTATCTATGTACCTGTCTGTAGCCACTAAAGCTGATTGGCCAAATAATCAAAGGCTTGGTTAAAGTTGGTGTGGATTTTTATTTACTTACGCAACAATGTTTTTCATATGTCACCCATAGGAAATGGAGAATAACTTAATTAGGAAATTTATTTTTATTTAGGTTTTGGGAAATGAAAAGGTATTTTGGACTTTTTGATTACCTTTATTATATTTGGTTGTGTTGAAGATGAAGATATAATTCCGCGGGTAGGGAGTGGGGTTGCCTTTAGTACAAATGGATTCAATTATCACTTCAATTCTTAATTTGGTATAGTTCGTCGGAGATGGATTCATCACTTTTTATTTGAGCTATTGGATTGTTAATGTGAAGCAATCACAATTTTTGAATTAAAATATATTAAAAAATAAATTCAAAAAGTGAAAAGGAATTATACTTTTATTTATTTATTTTATGAAAAAGTTGCATTTTTGTGATGAACTATTAAAATTAAGTATGGTGAATTGTGATGAATTGTGATTCACCACAGTTCATCATACTTATTTTTAATAATATTTAATTCATTGAATGACTAACATTAAATCTCATACTTGTACCGTGTTAACCCTAGTTTTTATCAAATATATTTTGATGATGAAAAAGAAGTCAGAAACAAAATTTAATTTATGCTAATTAGGAGACTAATATTTGAACAAGTTTATGTGAAGGTACATAGTCAATTACAAGTTCAAAACACAATGAAACTTGAAGAAAAACAAGTCTCGAAGAAGTACAAGTCTAAACAACAAACTTTAAGGAAAATTGTTCGGTAAAATGGTCATATTTACTAGCTCTTAAATCCAATGTATATTTGCAATACATGACTAGAAAGATAATTCAAATATTTACAAGTTTCATGTTTTGACGAAATCCAATTCAAAGTGAAAATGGGTCAAAATGAAGCAAAACAGTTCAAGCGTTTAACACCGATACTATTTCGTAAAACGAGCATATCTTATAGCTTTTAGATCCAATGAAAGTCTACTTTATATTTCGGAAAAGAGAATTTAAAGATCTACAATTTTTGTGTTGACAAAGACCAAATTCCAAGCCTAAAAGGATCAAAACAGCCAA
Source organism: Embelia ribes (assembly GCA_001753735.1). Lineage (NCBI taxonomy): Eukaryota > Viridiplantae > Streptophyta > Magnoliopsida > Ericales > Primulaceae > Embelia > Embelia ribes. The sequence continues at coordinate 29,620 of MKEJ01062124.1, forward strand.
AAATTCAACAGTAGAAAAGTTGACCCGCGTTGACCGATGGACGATGACGTGTCCGTGCACGGACGGCACTGTGTTCTCACACGGACCTATTGTTCGCAAACGGACGATAGTTTGTCTGCACATAGATAAGATATTGTTGATCTTATTGCTATATTTCGATGATTTCTTCCATATTTCGAATCGGACTCGAGCACTATAAATAGGAGACTTGTTGAAGAGTTCAAATCATCCAATTGAGTAACGATCTCTTTATCTATCTCTCTTACTATTTTTCTAGCCTTATTCTTAAATCTTCATATATTTAGAGGCTTTATTGTATCTAGTTTTAGAGTGCAAAGTTGTACGGCATTTAAAGTATTTTGTTTCTAACTTGAGGGGTTGTCCCAAGTAGAAAGACGTTGGCATTTGAGAAGCTAGCAATTGGTGTAAACCTTTGTTGATAAATGGAACCTCAAGCAATGCTTGGGAGAGTAGATGTAGGAAATCAACGGATCTTTGGCCGAACCACTATAAAACTGTGTTTGCATTACTTTCTCTTTAATTCTTTACATTCTAGTTGTTTTATTCATATTCTTATTTAAAGTAACTTTTTTATTTGAAAAATTATTTAAGCTTTATTTTAACATAATTCACCCCCTATTGTGTTTGCCAAATAGTTATCAAACTGAAAGAATGCTCAAATGGTAACGGTAAACCAACATAATACATGACTTTAGAAAGAAAAAATTAGAATTAAAAAATACCTTATGTTAAAGAACTAAAAGAAAGTAAGAATAAAACTTAAAACTAAAACCAAATAGAGCAACAATGGAAATAATTTAATTAATTGAACACTATTAAGTAATAAAACCAATCAAAATACAATTCTTTTTATTATAAGTATATGAAATTCTTTTTTTATCTCAGTAATAGTAATAAAAGTAATAATAAGAATTCACATAATTTTGGTGAATTATCCGTCTTGTCACAAAGATACATATTTTACAAATTATTACATCATATTCTTAGTTTTTTAGCATCAAAGCAATAATTATCAGTTTAGGCACATAAAAACCAGCTTTTCTTCTTTAATGAGGCAAGTGGGACCCAATTTGACGTCAATGGGCCACCTATCCCTAAAATGACCAAAATGGTGTAGCTAAAATAATTCGCCATATCTTTTGGTGAATTATTTAAAAATTTTAAAATAAATTCGCTAAGGGAGATGACAAATTATAAAAAAATTTATAATTCACCTTAAGAAGTGACAAATTATAATTTTTTTTAAATTCTCCATAAGAAGCGGCGAGTTATAATTTTTTTTTAAATTTTCCATAAGAAGTGATGAATTATAATTTTTTTTTTAAATTAGCCACTTATATATATATTTTTTAAGAATTCGCCTTAAGAATTATCGAACTATTTTTTTTTTTAATGATGAATTTAGTCCTTTACAGAGGACACAATTAGCTCTTTAAATTAATTTTGTTCCCTAAT